>LYNE01000182.1:13953-25210 GCA_001662545.1 Rosa x damascena | reverse complement strand
TGTTTTACAGTCCCAGCAACAGCTTCTGTACAGTGACAAGTCAATGTCTATGATGGAGACAAACCAATAGATATCTAGGACTCTAGGTTTAGTGGGGTGGATGTTGTCGAAGGATGTCAGGATTATGTGTGCCGTACCAAACTATGATTACTTTATATTGTTATAATAGGAGAAAATTGTTCTAAATTCATAGCTCTAATTAGAATAGAATTTCTTGTACTCAAAGATTATGTACTTGTATCATCTATATATAGAGGCTCCTATTATTAATGGAAGACACAACTATTCTCCCAATTCTTTCTACAATTCTCTTTTACTTAAACATGTTATCAACACAAGCCCTAATCCTGAATCAGAAGCCAAAAACTCTCTTCTTATCTCTTCTTGTCATGAAACCCTAGAACCCTACCCTAGGACCACCTCCTGCGTGCCACCATCTCTGTGCAAGGCTTTGGGAAGAAAACAGTAAGGCTACAAGGAAAAGAAGAACAAGAAAGGGAAGCAGAGAATTCAAGTGTTGATTTTTTTTTAATTCGAGCTTTATTTACTTAGGTATGTTTCCCGAAGAGTTAGAATGCTCCGCGGATAGTGCTATTACGCACACCATACCTTGACATAGGCAATTATTCCTTGAGATGATGCCTCCTCAATATTCTGTGACTACGATGGCAGAGCCATCTAAATTGATTCATGGTCAAGGACCAGCTCAATTTCTATTGTCAAATGGCACATTGCTTAATGTCATTGAAGCTCTCTACGCTCTTGGGGCCGGAGAACCCCTTTGAGCTTTAGAGATATTAGAGCCAACGGTTTTTATGTAGAAACACATAGTGAGAATGGACATGAGTTCTTTTGCATTACCTCTAATGACTGCGGACAAAAACGAGTATTAGAGAAGCTTATGTGTCGCTCCAAAGGGTTATATGTAACCACTATTTGAGTAATTGAGTCTAATAACGTCATAAGAGATGACTTTTGGGACACCGACACATATAGACTTTGGCATGACTAATTGGGACATCTAGGTCGTGATATGATGATCCATTTATTAAAGATTTCACACGAATATCCAATCTTTCGAGCGAAATGAAGCACGAATCAAAGGTTGATTCCTAGACTAAGTGTGGCCGCCTCTGGTGCCGCTGCCTTCCACCGCCAGCCTAGGGCTGGCTTAGTCCATAACCATGACGTCATGGATGACGTCCATCATGGTGATGCCCCCCAAGTGATGCTACAGTCACCAACTTTGCTTCCAATAGTGTTTCAGACTCTCAGGCACAACCAAAATCCTCATTGGTTGCTTCTAAGGTCTTTCGCTCATTTTACAAAGCTTGTTCCTTAGGGAATTAGGACTGAGACTGTCCTATGCAAAAGATACAAAAATACTCATTCTGTTCTTACATAGAATCTGAGGGGATTATGTTGACCAATTCAACCAACTTGCGGACGTTTAAATATTTCATGATGTTGGTTGACATGCAAACATGCTGGTCACGTGTTGTGTCATTATCCACTTGTAATGTTGTTTACGCTACACTCCTAGTATAGATCATATGGTGACAAGCTCACTCCCCGGATCATCTTATTCAGTCAATTGGATTTGACAATGCTAGAGAGTTTACATCAAAAACTTTCGATGATTATTGTATCTCACTAGGACTGATGTTGGACATCATATTCCAATGTACACACCCAAATGGTCTCGCATAAATAATTACGATGGTAGCCTGGACATTGGTAATGCTCACCAATCTTCCTATATCCGCTTAGAGTGATGCAATATCACATACAGTTATGCTAATTTGTCTACAATCCACTACCACTCAATCTATCTTTGTGTTACAGCTAGTGACTGGGTACAAGTATCTCGTACTTACACATATTTGAGTGTGACATTTATGTGCCTATTGCGCCGCCACAACGTACTCAGATGGGTCATCACAAACGAATGGGCAAATACATTGGATATGAGACTCCAACAATAGTTTGCATTTTAATACCTTTGTTAGGCGATCTTTTTACCACTAGATTTGTGGATTGTAGGGGGAGATAAGAAAATGGATGTTCAACGGGAACGATAGGAATTGTCGTGATCTGTCCCCACTATGTCTCATCTTGATTCCCGATGAAGTGACGAGATCACACATATCTGCTACAAACGTGCCTGCAAGGATGGACGTCCCTCAAAGATGACATAGCGACACCTAGAGAATTTGGGCCCTGTGCCGCCACCATAATGGCGTCACAGGCCATGGGTTCCTCTAGGGAGCGTAGGAGACCCATAGATTCGATGGATTCTCGCCCTAGAAAAAGAGCGAGTTTGGCACAACCTGATCCATTGATCATTGGTACTCAAAATCTGTCTCATGAGAATATTTTGGATTGTAGTTATTTCCAAGATACATCTTTGGGAGACTCCTTAATGTTAGAACCAATTCATGAGAATATAGAGATCTCTACAAACTACACTGGCGTACATGAGGACGTGGGATTATTGAGGCCAATGACATCGAACCTTGCCCCGTTGAAAGAATGACAGCGTAGAGAAAATTGGCCTAAATGAAAAGATGTGATCCATGTTCAATTAGATTCATTAACGAAGATGAAGGATTTCGGGCTTGAGATGCTGACACCTCCTAACATAAAACATATTGTCTAATAGGTCTTCGTTAGAAAACATGATGAAAAAAGATATGGTAATCTCGCCTTATGGCGCAAGACTTCTTACAAAAAGCCCTGGAATCGACTACAAGGAGACATATTCTCTCATAATGGATGTCATTGCATTCTACTACCCTGTCAATTTGGTAGTTTCCGAATAACTGAACATGCAGCTTACGAATGTGGTCATTACGTATCTTTATGGGGATCTAGATACGAAAATATAGATGAAGCTCCCTGATGGACTTCATTTACCCAAATCAAGTGGCTCTAGACCACGGAACGCAAATCAATGAGGATGCAATGCTCACAAAGTGACTACTGATTTGGAAGGGATGTGATAAACTATGCTTGTGCGTCTCCATGACAAGTTCTGGATTTGCAATTGTCTTAGTTTATGTTGATGAACATAATTGAAACTCTTGAAGAGTTGAGGGAAACCGTTGAACACCTGAAATCCGAGTTTGAGATTAAGGACCTTGGGAGAACATAGTTTTGTCTAGGGTTAGGAACTTGAATACCATGTCAATGAATGCTTAGGTGTTTTGATAAAGTCAAACCTGTAAGTACTCCCATGGTCATCCGTAGTCTTGACCCTAAGAGGGATCCGTTTCGTCCAAAGATGATGACGAAGATGTGTTAATAGCAAAAGTGCTTACTTGAGTACAGTAGGTGCATTATTGTACTTAGCACAATGCAAGACCGGACACCTCATTTGTTGTGAACTTGTTGGCTAAATGTAGCTCTACGCTAACACAACGTCATTAGATTGTTGTAAAGATAATCTTTCAATACTTAAAGGGTATGATAGATATGAGATTATTCTATCCCTATAGAGAGAAAAGAATGGACGATAAGATGGAATTGGATTCCATAGGCCCAAAGGTCGTCGTCACCGCCGCCGCCACCACCAAGGGTGGCTAGCGTCCTCCCTCCTTCCTTCAAAATGATGGTGATGTTTTGATGAGTTTTGCTGATGCAGGGTATCTCTCTGACCCGCACAAATGTCGTTCCAAAACTGGTTATGTCTTTATCATAGGAAGTACCGTGATATCTTGGAGGTCTATAAAGCAGACCCTTGTCGCTATTTCTTCAAATCATGCAGAGATTATTGCTCTTCATGAATCAGTTCGTGAATGCATATGGTTGAGGTCCATAGTTTCACATATATGAGGAACTTATGGTTTGAAGTCTACCACAGATGAACCTACACGCATTTATGAGGATAATGCAGCTTGCATTGAACAAATGAAGCAAGGTTTCATCAAGGGCGACAACACCAAACATATATCGCCTAAGTTCTTTTTTATAATCAGCAACAATAAACACTTGAGGATAATATAGCAGACTTATTTACTAAGTCGTTACCTAAGTCCACTTTCTAGAAACATGTGAAGAGCATCGGATTGCAGAAATTATTCTAACGTACTCCCATGATTGTAGCAATCAGGGAGAGATCTTGACATCAGGGGGAGGCATGATGTCTACATGTTTGATCTCGAAGAGTGAAGGGCTTGTTGTACTCTTTTTCTCCTCTTCATGTTTTTTTCCCACATGATTTTTATTACTCGAGCAAGGTTTTTAATGAGGTAACATTTAAAGCGCCATGGTGTCACGATGACATCAAGTTTGGACAGCACAAGAGGGAGTGTTGAAAGATATCAGGATTATGAGTGCCTTACCAAACTAGGCTTACTTTCTATTATTGTAATAGGAGAAGATTGTTCTAGATTCGTAGTTCTAATTAGAATAGGATTCCTTGTGCTCAAAAATCATATACTTGTATCTATCCTCAATACAGCCGCTCCTATTATCAAAGACACAACTATTCTCCCAATTCTCTCTACACTTCTCTTTTCGTTAAGCAGATGTCAAATAATTCTCAATTGGTTATTCGATCAACTTCCAAAGGCATTATTAAAAAATGACCATGCTAGTAGTAGTACTATTTTCGGAAAGCAATGGCGTAGTCAGGATTGAGAGTTAGATGTCATTGGTCGACTGACAACTAGTTAGGCCTCGTCTAGTCGTCTTAAGAAATTATGGTCCAGTAGGTCAGCAGATGATAATCATATGTTATACGCATGCTAGCGACAATCGTCCACACATAAATGTATGTGAATCTGAAATTAGGACTGACGAATAGCCAGGCCTCATCTAGATCTAGTCGTCTTATCAATATGCTGCTCCGTCCACATGAGAATTAAGCAGTGCAGATCCCAAAAAAATCCCAACTAAATGTATTCAAAACTAGTTGCAAATGAGAAATTAGAACACAGAAAATCAAAACTGGTAAGATAAGATACTGTGCTAGCTATCTCTTATTCTAATTTGACTCTGAAATAATCTGTCATGTGAGTCTTTTTATTGCGGATTTGGTGGGCGGCTATTGGCGGAAGAGACCCTGGAACCCCATTCAAGTAGCTCTTTGCTTGTGTCATCCCTGTGAACAATGACTTCTATGAAGCACAAGCAGTCTTTCTTGTCCCCTGTTGCTGTTGCAATGGCTTCTGTAAGGTCCTCTTCAGTGCGTACCTGAGACGAAAACAAATGCTCGTGATTTCTTCAATTCACTGCTAAAGCAAGTAAGCCTATTCATTGAACTTATGACCATTTAGTAGTACTCAACCCCCTCATTTAGTGCTCCAACACTAAAAAATTGTGAGTGCAAACTTTGGCTAGCTTTCAAAATTAACTTCATCCCGAAATTTTATATACACTAACCTTGGTTGTCCAGCAATTTCCTTCACCATTGTGGATTGCATCCACTAAACCAGTGTAGTTCCAGTTCTTGATCACATTGTAAGGCCCGTCATGGATTTCGACTTCTATTGTGTATCCACCATTGTTTATGAGGAATATGATGCTCTTTTGATTACATCTGATCATTGTTGACACATCTTGTGCGGTCACCTGTCAGCCAAATGTCATTAGTTAAGCCTTTCAGACCATTCAATAACATCATGAGTGTGACACTATGAAATGCAGGGTTGAACAAAGAAATTAAAAGTTGAAGCTTTTCTAATGAACTAACCTGAAAGCTACCATCACCAATGCAAGCAATGACACGCTTCTTCGGTACCGCCTGTGCATATCCAAGAGTTCCACCAACAGACCACCCAATCGAACCATATTGCATCTGGAATTCGTACCTGCAACACCAACTTTATTTCTCTTATCATTGTTGTAAACAACAATCAGACCTCGAAATCTTAAGTCATTAGGTTAGGAGTCAACAATGTATATTAAGCCAACACCCTCCTTAAGTCACGAAAATGTATGTGCTAGAACAATCATAAGCATCAAAGGCCACAAATTATTATAACTATGGACTCGTAGTTAGTTGCTCACCCACATCCTTCTGGCAACTTCAGTTTCTGGCAATTAAACCAAGAATCACCAGTCTCAGCAATAACAGCTGTATCAGCTGAAAGCATTTTCTGAATATGTTGGAACAGAACATTCACTCTCAAAGGCTCATTAGGCTCAGATTTGACAGGCTGGCCTTCCGGGACAAAGATTCTGTGGTAATTCTCATAAGCAGTAGTGTTGCGTGTGATCTTCTTAGCAAGTGCCTGGAGAAAGTCCTTCATTAGAACACACCCGAAAGAAGGGCCATTGGCTATAACCACTCGATCAGGCTGCACAATGATGGCCTTCTCCTTCTTAAGAAGGAGTGAGTACCCAACAGAGCTGTAGTCATTGAAAATTGGGCCAACAAATACGTACGCATCAGCTGACTCCACAATCTCACCACAGTAGGCAGTGCCCACTGCCCCCCAATATGTCCCGATGAAGTGAGGATGGGTTTCCACCACATGGCCTTTGGCTGATGGCATCACAGCCAGGGCATAGCCACTGGCATCAGCCAATTCGATAAACGCTTCATGGGCTTTTGCAACTCGGAGTTTTGGTCCTCCAACCATGACCGGCTTCACCGCCTTGTTTAGGAAAGCTGCTGCTGCATCCACAGCTGCCTCTAGCCCCCTCTGGTTACTCATTCTGCATTAAGACATCATGAATACCCGAAGTTGAAACAAAAACATACTTAAAAAAGGAAGTATTTTCGTGTTAATAATCTCGTTGATCGACTTGGAAAAAATTGATGTTATCCAGAGTGTCGATCTAAGTGTTTTTGGTGACAAATTGACAGTCGAGTAACATAAAAATGTTGAATATATAAAGAAATCATACCATACAAACAAACAAGTTACCTAGGTGACAATGAAAATGGAATAGGCTCTCTGCCAAAAGTTGGATGTGAAATCCCAGGCAAGTTACAACTAATGCTAATATAGACAGGCTTGCTTTGCTTGAGAGCAGTAGAAATGGCTGTATCAATCTGCTCATGTGCATCTTCCAAGTTGTTCACCACAGCCTATACCACATCAAAACCCACATCAATCACTATTATTAGCCAATCTAAAAATTTGACACAAATCATGAGTTGCTTCTAACATAACGTACATTTTAGTTAAACATGAGTTTTGAATGCATTTATAACCGTAAGATTGAGAATCAATTGAATATTGAAACTCAGATTAAAATGGGCTTAAAAAAACACGATCATACATATTATGTATGCACTAAAGGTGTAAACTTTTAGACTTACTTGATAGCATGTGACAGACTGGAAGCACCTGAATTCTTGGCTAAAATCCGCCAAGCCGATAGTGTGGTGAAGAATTCTGTTGGTGCCATAATCATTTGTGTTAGGTCCTCCAACAACACATATCACAGGTAGATTCTCACTATATGCCCCAGCAATAGCATTAAGCACACTAAGCCCACCCACAGTAAACGTGACCACACAAGCCCCTACCCCGCGAGACCGGGCGTACCCATCCGCGGCGTAGCCGGCATTGAGCTCATTGCAGCAACCAATGTTGGTGAGCCCCGGCTCGGCAATGAGGTGGTCAAGAAGGGTTAGGTTAAAGTCACCAGGGACAGAGAACACGTCAGTGACACCCACCTCCACGAGGCGGTGTGCCAGGTGGCGGCCGAGGGTGGAGTCAGGGGAGGGGATAGTAGAGGGAGGGTGGTCGTGGAGTGCAGCGGCGCCGTTTTGAGGAGGGCAGCCCACGTTGTTGTTGGTGGGCCTGGTAAACTCTAGGGAGCCGAGGCCAGTCGCCATTGGAGGATCGAGGAATGACAGAAACAAATGAGGATTTGGGGTTGTGTGCGATTGCTTGAGGATCAAACAAAACGTACAAGAGAAAAGGTTGGATCTTTGAGGTGAGTTTGAGAGTTGAGAGCGTATTTATAGAGGGTTTGTGGCTACGTAAAATGAGGTTATGGGTTTCTTGGGGAAGAAGTAGACTGATTCGCTCTGTCCTCTGTGTGGATTGGAATTAGGGAAAATTATAGAAGGTTTGTCCATTTTTAACAAGGGCATCTGGTAAATTTTGACAGCAAAAAATGAATCGTATAGAATTTAATGCCAGCTCCATGCATACACTAATTGACAGTAACTGTTATATATACCTTTTTTTTTTTTTTAATTTCTTTGCTTGAAAGGCCTTGATGCTCAAGTTATTTCCGAAACGTCTATTCTAGAATCAGTTTCCCTGATACATTTTTATGTCCACTGCGAGAAATTTGGCAAAAGAAAAAAAAATGTTCATATTAATTTGTAGGTTTAGGGCTTTGTGGGATCCTATGGATAGCAAGGTGATTAATACCTTGCTTCGTAGCCAAGCTGTTTCCTTAATAACATGCATGAAAAGACGAACCTAAGTTTGGACTTTCTTGCCACTAAAAATGAATTCTATTAGAAGCCGTGCTAAAGAGTTCAGAGTTCAACATTTTGAATTGTTTGCTAATTTTACCAATTAATGGTAGGAAATAAAAACTGTGTGTGGTTCACACACAAGAATATAGGTGCCTGAAGATGTGCCACCGTTTGGAAAAGGCTAAAGCTCCTTCATTTATTTTTTTGTTTTTTGGAATGAATATTCATATATTTATACAAATAATTGAGCAGTCACCACCGTCACAAAATTACATAGATCACAACTTAAACTCCTTTAAAACAACAACTTGTCATGCCCAGTGAATATAAAATAGAGAGAAAATTCATAACAAATAATTATCATAACATTCTAATCTATTGGGAGTAGGAGTGTGCTTTCAGAATAGGCAAAAAAATCACAAATAGTCATTGAGTTATGACTCATTTGACACTGAACTCACTGTATTTTCAACAATATCACTTAACTCACTCACTTTTACATCTGTCTTTTACTTAACTCACTGTCGTTAATTCTACCGTTAGAAAAATGATTTTATTTTAATTTAAATATAATTTGAAAAAAATTCTCTTTTTTTTTTTGAATTTTTTTTTAAAAGTTAGAAATGTATTGTTTTAGTGTTTAGACAAATATACCCTCAATTTTAATGGCTTTTAACGGTAGAATTAACGATAGTGAGTTAAGTGAAAGACGGATGTAAAAGTAAGTGAGTTAAGTGATATTGTTGAAAATACAGTGAGTTAAGTGTTGGGGACTTCATTGAGTATAAAATAAGTGCAAATTTGGTGTATGATGTCACTTACTCCCAAAATTAGGAGGTCAAGTTTTAGTAAAGGGAAAAAAAAACTAAGAGTATCGTACCCAAGAGATTGCGTAACTCTACCCTAGCTAGATCACCATGAAAATAAACCTAGAAAATATATATAAGTCTACCCTTTTTACAAGTTCACAACCTTAACCCTTTGGAAGCTAAAGATCATGAGGATGGTATTAACAATTGTGGTAGTGAGCGGCTTGGTTGATTTTAATTTGGATAAAGAAAATTAAGTTACATAAAATAAAATAAACAAATAAAAGTGTAGAGACTAAATCAATGAGAATAATAGAGACTTAGGCATCACACATAACATTACTCATGCACAAAATGTAACCAATACTTGATGTAATAGCATGCTTTGACAAATTTCCCCTTAGTGCTTTTGTGAAGCTACCAAGAAACCAACTAATCAAGTTAGGCCTCATCAACAAGCTGGGCCGGGCCGAGCCCTGCCCATTGGTAGCGGGCTTGGGCCAGGCCGGGCCTTACTTCATTTTTAAATAGTAGCGGGCCGGGCTTTATTGTAAATTGAAGGATCCAAGCCCATCCATTTAATGCGGGCTTTTTCAGGCCGGGCCGGGCTAAGCCTTGCGGGCTTTATTTACAAATAAATCTTTAAAGATAATATTTTTTATAAACTTATATTTATATATCATACACTCCAAAAAGAAACCTCTATCAACTTAAATAAAATGGGAAAACCGATCGTTTGATGAGATTATTATAATAAATTATGAGTGTGGTAAAAAATTTAGCCAATTTCACCATATTTTCGAATCCGATCGAATTGGTCAACTGTCGTTACTTGTATGTTTTCTTGGTTGACCGATGGCATGACGACCGCGAAACGTGCTTATTTTTTCACATCATGTCTGAAAATATTCCATCGATGGATGTGCGTGGGCATAAGATAAAAATTTCAATTTTAATTGCAAAGATGTTGGCCTATATCAATTTGCCTCCTAAAGTCGTATGACTTGTATATTGCATTTAAATTATTGAGGTTCATTCTAAAGCAACCATGAAGTGGAAAATGAATTCAGAGAAATCAACCGCTAGATTGAGAGATTGTAATGTTTTATGGTGATTGTAAAAAATTCAGCTAATTTGATTCTCGTTTCGAATTCGATCAATTAGGTCAAATTTAGTTACTCTTATAAACTTATATCTATATATCATACACTTCAAAGAACAACCCCTATCAACTCAAAGAAAATGGAAAAATGGACCGTTGGATGAGATTATTACAATAAATTATGAGTGTGGTAAAAAATTTAGCCAATTTCACTATATTTTCGAATCCGATCGAATTGGTCAACCGTCGTCACTTGTATGTTTTCTTGGTTGACCGATGGCATGACGACAGCGAAACGTGCTTATTTTTTACATCACGTCTGTAAATATTTCATCGATGGATGTGCGTGGACATAAGATAAAAATTTCCATTTTAATTACAAAGATGTTGACGTATATTAATTTGCCTCCTAAAGTTGTATGACTTATATATTGCATTTAAATTGTTGAGGTTTATTCTAAAGCAACCATGAAGTGGAAAATGAATTTGGAGAAATCAACCGCTCGATTGAGAGATTGTAATGTTTTATGGTGATTGTAAAAAATTCAGCTAATTTGATTCTCGTTTCGAATTCGATCAATTAGGTCAAATTTAGTTACTCTTACAAACTTATATCTATATATCATACATTCCAAAGAGCAACCCCTATCAATTCAAAGAAAAAGGAAAAATGGACCGTTGGATGAGATTATTACAATAAATTATGAGTGTGGTAAAAAAATTTAGCCAATTTCACCATATTTTCGAATCCGATCGAATTGGTCAACCGTTGTCACTTGTATGTTTTCTTGGTTGACCAATGACATGACGACCGCGAAACATGCTTATTTTTTCACATCACATTTGTAAATATTCCATGATGGATGTGTGTGGACATGAGATAAAAAAAATAATTTTAATTACAAACACATTGGCCTATACCAATTTTTCTCCTAAAATTGTATGACTTGTACA
>LYNE01000181.1:131832-151186 GCA_001662545.1 Rosa x damascena | reverse complement strand
GGTTTGGAATTCAGCCATTCAGATCAAGAAAGAAAAAAGCAAAAGAGTAAAGAAGGAAAAGAAGAATCGAAGAGAGGGGAAGATCTCGCCGATAACCGTCGGGTTTGGAACTCAGCCACTTAGATCAAGATCAAAAAAAGCAAAAGAAGAGAAAAGACGGAAAAGAAGAATAGAAATGAGGAGAAGATCTCCCCGAGAATAGACCTGCCGGAAGGTATTTGTTTGATTTTTTTTTTTTTGGTGGATTTTTTCTTCTTTTGTTGGATGTTTTTGAGGATGGTAGTTGTTTTTGGATATTTTGAATTAAGTGGACAATGGTTCGATTTGTTATTTGGTGAATTGATTTGTATGGTTTTGGCTTTAGATTAGTTGTGAATGATTTCATAGAGTTTGGTCGTTTTCATTGTTTTGATGACTATCAATTAATTCCATGGAGATTCAAGGTTGCATGATGAGCTCACCACCAAATTGAAGCAGTTTTTTTTTTTACCCACTTCAGTACAGATATATCAAATATGGTCAAATCATGACTTATTAATGGAGCTGAAAACGAATAGGAGAGGTTTGGTTTTCAAAGCTTATCTGCGAGATTTGATATAAAATTTGGGATTTTGAATTTTTGATTTGATGTCATCGGAGGTCGCTGGGGTGGGAAAGAGAAAGAGGAGAGATCCAAGATTGTGGTGGACTTCCGGGGGAAGGTTTAGGTTTGTTTCTGGAGAGGTGGATGCTAAAATTTTGATCGAGTTTGGGGGAGAGCTTTCAGTAGGAGAAGAGGTGTGTGTTTGATTTCGGTTTCTTTCAGTTGTCTAAAATTGTGGTTTAATTTGATTGAGTTTTGTGTCTCTAAATTTTGTGTATTTTGTATATTAGGATGTAAATGAAAGTAATCTTCTTTCTTTGAGCAAATAAACTAAATTGAGTTTCATGGAATTAATTGATAGTCATCAAAACAATGAAAACGACCAAACTCTATGAAATCATTCACAACTAATCTAAAGCCAAAACCATACAAATCTTCTTTCTTTGTTCTGTGTAAGCACATATATGTATGTTTGTATACAGAGTAACTGAGACGTGTAACCATACTGCTTCTTATGTTTTAGACTATTACTTCTTTTTAAAATGGGTAGTTGAAGGACATAATTGACATGTATAATGCTGGGTACCTTAATTGGCATATTGAAGTCCCTTTTCTTTATGATAATTTCCAGTGTAGAGATGAAGAAGGGATATTCTTGGTATATTCAGTCAGTAGCTTTGAATGGTGAGTTTTTTATTTTTATTTTTTATTTTTAACTCAATTCGCATATGATCATTCAAGGCTTCAAACTTCTAAATCTGATTCTCAAAGTCTTGATCTTTTGTTGCTTTTGGTTTACTTGCAGCACCTGTGTATTCAATTGGACCAATTTAGGAGTGGAGTGCCTTCTGTGTAATAAAAATTTTCTGGTCAAGGTAAGTGTTTTCATGCCCTTGATTAGGTTTTTGTGGTTGGAGATGGTCAATTTCCCTAAGAGTTATTTGATTTAGGTCTGAAGTTGTTATCTTCAGCATGTGTGTGTAGTTGCAGATGCCTTTGATCAGGTTTCTGGGTGGGAGATGGTAATTTTACATAAAGCTTATTGTATATGGACTGAATTGTATTGTTCTTTGTGCGTAGTATGAAGGAATTCCTGGGAATGGAGTAGCTTGAACACCGATTATTATGGTGGAGTATCATTAAAATGAGATGTATTGTTTGACATATATTATCTAGAACCCCCATTTATTGTCAAAACAAAAAGAAAGTGAAATGGTTAATTGCTTTTGGGGGGTAACAATGAATACAGAAGTCATTGTGTACAATAGCTCTTTATGTGAGCGGACATAATGGGGAGTGCAATAGTTGATTACATGGAATGAGAACCTGTAGGCTACTACTGGTATTAAAAGGAAAGTCTCTGATCCTATGTACTGTAAATATTGACATTTAGAAGATTAACATTTCTCTGGAATTTTTTATATGTTTTTGCTTCCATCTTCTTGATTTAAATTTTAGGTTTACTTAATCTGACTTTCAAGCTTTTAATGGTATTTTTTTTTAGGTTATTAAAACCATTACACAGGTTTAACTCTCTCTCTCTCTCTCTCTCTCTCTCTCTCTCTCTCTCTCTCAACAATTCATTGTTTTTGTTTTTCTAGACTACAAATGAGAATATGGAAGTATTGGGAGAAAGAGACAAAAATAGTTGCATACCAGTTTAGTAATGGTAAATTGGTTCAATCTCTTCAGTTAAAGCTAAATGCATCCATTTCTTCAACATCATTATTCATTTGACTATGCAAATCAATTAGTTAGTCTGCAGGCTTTCTTTACATATCAAGTGTTCTTTCAAATTAAGCTTCTGTGGCCTATACTTTTTTTCCTTTTTGCAATCTATAATGTCATCTCAGATACCGGTTGACAAATTTTTAGCTTTCTTAGTCGCTAGAACTTCTTGGATTATACCTTATAAAGTGGTTGCATTGCAGATTCAGAAAGGTTTAGGTATGCAAGGGATACATCATTCGAAAAGAGTCATTTGAACTTCTAGAGCCAGTCATCAGTTTTCCTTTGCATTGTACATAAAGCACTACTTTGAAGTTGAGCTTTATTGCATTGTTAATAGGAATTTGTACTTACAATTGTTGGATTTTACAAAGAATTAACTCAGTAATGCATGGAGTATGTAAAAGCTATGACAACAAGGTTTAAGGGTATTCTCCTTTTCTTATCAGGTGTGCTTCTTCAGACAGTTTTTCAGGTCAGTTACTATGAGTACCTGACTCTGAGGCATGGTTTTATCTCGGTAAGTAAAACAGTTCGAAAACTCATTCTCTTACGTTTATGAGGCCTTAGGTCAGACTGAATCTCAAATTCTATGGTTTGTGATTTCAGGCACATTTAGCACCTGTGATCATTTATTCTCATGCTAATGGGTGAGGGAAGAGGATTTGGCAAAGGACTGGAAACTGCACTTGAAGCATCTTCGTTGTACTGTATGATTTTCTGAGGAGGTGAAATTGGTCACCCGAGACCATAGGAAGAAGGTCATTTTGTTGAACTTCGTTGTTTTCTTTGGTGCTTTTTTGTTTCTAATTGGTTCAAGACCTTCTATTGCTGAATATATAATTCTATTTCAATTTGTTGTGAAAACTAGAGAAATCAGGTCAGGAAAGTTTGTTTGTTTTATTTTTATTTTTTTAAAATAGATCAGGAAAGTTATGTGCAAGGAGTTGGAGAGATATTTTATTTAATATATTATTTGTGTCCTTGATAATTGATTGTGGGAAATAGTATAATCTTGAGTCTAATTTGTAGTCTTGGCCTGAATTTCTTAAGAGTAGCTTGAAAGTTGGTTATTAAATTTGATGTATAAAATTCCCATTTATTTTTTTTTTGGTTTTTAGGCAAATTTAAATGTTGAAGAGCCTAACGTTAAAAAATTATATGCAGGCATAGATGGACGGGGAGATATGAAGCTCATTTATGGAACAAAGGGTCTTGGAATCCAACACAAAGGAAGAAGGGAAAACAGGTAATTACTACACTGCTCAAAATCACTTAATTGTCAGATAAACATATCTTAAATCATCTAACACAAAATATATATGCAGGGGCTTATGACGAAGAAGAATCCACAACAAAAGCATATGAGTTGGCAGCACTCAAGTGGTGGGGAACATCAACTTTTACAAATTTTCTGGTGTCGGATTATGAGAATGAAATTGATCTGTTGAACACTAACAAAAAGAAGAGTACTTGGCCTTTCTAAGAAGCTAATTATTCATCTTCAAATTAATAAGCAGTTGAGCAGCCTACCTTAACTGTTGTAAAAATTTCAAGAGATGAATTTGATCTATCTATTTACTAATTATTTGATAGCTTTTTGTTCAAACCTGGTAAATATCAAATTCATACTAAATTGCTTTCTATAAATGAGTGGATTTCATTTGTGTTTGATCAAATATTTACTAGCAATATATAGCTCTCCGTGTACCCTTTTAAATTTTTAGGCAGTTGCAATTTCAAAGGAATTGGAAACGAAAACCCATTTTAATGTTTGAAAAATGAAAAGTCATCGCAAGGACCCAGTAGTGGAACAAGAAGAGGAAGAAGAAGCTGCATATATACAAAGAGAAAATGGTAGCGAAATGGGCGTTCATTCACCCGCAGCAAAGCGCGGGCCGTATGTTGCTCGTGTAATATAGGAATTGGTGTTAATGAAAAGAGAGGGGTCTGCTGAGGAAGAGATGAAGCCCAATGAGAGGAGTTCGATGTAGTTTTTCATACCAAGCTTGAGGGGCTTGTTTGAACCCATAGAGTGATTTGTGAAGCTTACAAACAAAGTTGGGCCTAGATGGATCAACAAAGCCAGGTGGCTGGGATATATACATCTTCATTGAGGTGACCATGTAAAAAGGCATTGGACACATCCAATTAAGAGATGGGCCAGTCATAGTTAACAGCTAAGGATAAAATGATGCGAATAGTAGTTGGCTTGGCCACTGGGCTGAAAGTTTCAGTGTAGTCAATCCCAGCTTGTTGGTGAAAGCCCTTGGCTACAAGCTGAGCTTTGTAGCGTTCAACAGTACCATCAACCATTTCTTTGATTCTAAAAACCCATTTGCAACCCACCAGATTTTGATTAGGTTGAGGAGGGACAAGTGTCCAAGTTTGGGTCTTGTGGATGGCTGCAATTTCTTCTTTCATGGCTTGAAGCCAATGAGCGTTTTGTGCAGCTTGCTTGTAAGTCTGTGGAATATTTGTAGAAGAGTGAGTGGTGATGAGAGCTCTTGGAAAGGGATGTTTGGTGGAGAAGGCTTTGGGTTTAAAAATGGCAGATTTTGAATGAGTTTGCATGGGATGAGAGGGATGTTGGATTGGTGGTTGGGGTGGTTTTGAACAAGTTTGCATGTGATGAGAGAGACGTTGGATTGGTGGTGGGGGTGGTGATGGTGGTGGTGGTGAAGGGGATGACATAGGAGGTATGGGGAAAGTTTGAGATGGTGATGGAGGTGAGTCATGAGGGAGATGTGGTGGATTTTGAACATGAACTGATGGGTCCAATGTAGAGATAGATGGTGGGGGCATTGGGAGAAAGGAAATGGAGTTAGTAGGTGGGGTTGATGTGAACGTGGCTTTGGATTGATGATCATCTGCAAAGGAAAATTTGTCTTCATTGAAGGCAACATGTCAGGAGACATAAACTCTACCAGTGTGTAGGCAACATGTCTGAAGCTACAATTCATAGCTTTTGATTTTAGCTTCTGCGGAAATCAAAGTCAACAATGATTGATCGTCGATGATTTTATCTTTCAAAACTTGTCGAAGATTGATCGGTAATAAATAATGATAAGGCATAGAGGTTTCATTGTGTATTTTGGAATTCCATTATCATAGCAATCATGATGAATCGTTATTCAATCCTTTGGAGAGATCTTGTTGGCAGAGGGATGACTGCAATCGCCAAGCACATGCAAAAGGGAAGCTTGTTTGAAGCTACATGAATCCTACATATGAAAGTACAAATTATTAGTTTTCTCCAATATCTCAATCACAACATATTTAGTAACGAGACTAAGCCCCAGTTTGGGAATGCTTTTGAAACTGCTTTTGGGACCAAAAGCCCTTCTAGAATTCTTTGGGCTGTTTGGTGACCCATTTAGAATTGGCTTCCAACCCGAAGCGCTTCTCTGAACCACCAAAATGAAGAAGCTACAATCCGTAGCTTTTGATTTTAGCTTATGTAGGAATCAAAGTCAACAATGATTGATCGTCGATGATTTTAATTTTCAAAACTCGTTGATGATTGATCGATAATAAATAATGATAAGGCATAGAGGTTTCATTGTGTATTTTGGAATTCCATTATCTTAGCAATCATGATGAACCGTTATTCAATCCTTTGGAGAGATCTTGTTGGCAGAGGGATGACTACAATTGCCAAGCACATGCAAAAGGGAAGCTTGTTTGAAGCTACATGAATCCTACATATGAAAGTACAAATTATTAGTTTTCTCCAATATCTCAATCACAACATATTTAGTAATGAGACTAAGCCCCAGTTTGGGAATGATTTTGAAACTGCTTTTGGGACCAAAAGCGATTCTAGAATTCTTTGGGCTGTTTGGTGAACCATTTAGAATTGGCTTCCAGCCCGAAACGCTTCTCTGAACCATCAAAATGAAGAAGGTACAATTCGTAACTTTTGATTTTAGCTTTTGTGGGAATCAAAGTCAACAATGATTGATCGTCGATGATTTTAGCTTTAAAACTCGTCGATGATTGATTGGTAATAAATAATGATAAGGCATAGAGGTTTCATTGTGTATTTTGGAATTCCATTATCATAGCAACCATGATAAATCGTTATTCAATCCTTTGGAGAGATCTTGTTGCCAGAGGGATGACTGCAATCGCCAAGCACATGCAAAAGGGAATCTTGTTTGAAGCTACATGAATCCTACATATGAAAGTACAAATTATTAGTTTTCTCCAATATCTCAATCACAACATATTTAGTAACGAGAATATCCTTTTATAACAAAAATCAAATGTTAAGAGTGCATCTGTCTTTCTTCGTTTTTCCTCAGGGAGTCATCCTTATGTGAAAAAGTCACAATAATTGTTCTTAAAAAAATTCATATGTGGCAGGGTCATTTTGTTAGTGTTGTAACATGTAATCATCCGAAGCATACGAAGCCAAGCTGGGAAAAATATTACATATTTCCGAAATTGAAACTTAAAAGTAATGGTGTTAGATAATGAAGGCATTGTCTTTTAAACTTTTAAAGTACACAAATTCTTTCATGACATGCGATTATCACAATTTTTTCTTATACTTAACCAAGCGCTAATAAATTCCTTATAAACATTCTTCTTGTTGTGACTATGTGAAACTTAAGGATTATTTCAGAAAAGAATAAAGAAAAAAAAAGTGATACTGTAGGAAACATAAAACTATCTGATGAGCAGTATTTTCTGAAATTTTGACAGGGATTTTCTTATTTAGGAAAAGTATCATGAAGAAAATGTATATATGATACTTTCTCTACGAGAGTTTTGTTAATCAGTGCATCTGTAATGACCATTAGCATGTCTATTGTGGGCTAACATTAGTGCAATAAACACCAACGCACATTGGTTTGCTTCAATTGCCTAGTCATGGTTGGTGAATTTCATGGTATTGTGCTGCAGATTGATTTGGATTTTGATTCCTATATTGTGCTTTTGTTTTATGGTGTTGTTGACATATTTTTTGAAGGGCGTAAATAATTTTTTTTTAAAGGTGGTTGTATTTCGATTCATCCTTTTTGTGGTCCACATGGTATGGTTTACAATGTAACAACATACAACAAGGAAGCAAGTAAAGCAAGTAAAAGTTTTCCTTTAAATTCTATCAACTATAAATCACTTTAAATCCCTAGCTGATTAGCAATAATGAAAACTCAATACTATAATCATAATGCCAAAGTGTATTCCTTTTGACTTGTAACTTATTCATGCATACCACTATTATTAAAAATACACTTCACGTCTCCCACCACAAACATTTCTCATATTATAACCAACCGATCATCATTAACAAAATCCACAATATGAATCGGGTATAGATAACCATGAAATATAGAGCACGTTTACTTACTTGGAATGAGAATGAATGATTACGAGGTAAAACTATTCATACGTTTACTAACACATAAAGGAATCTGAATGATTCCGGATAAAAATATTCATGCGTTTACTAACACATGAAGGAATTGGAATGGGTGTAGGTCTCACCTCCTTATAAGGAATCGATTCCTGAATACTCAGGAATTTGATAACGAAGGGGAGAGATGAGTTTAGAAATCAACTCCTCCGGAATCAATACCGATTCATTTATTCTCCTATTCCAGTTGTCTTTGATTTATGATTATTTTTCATTCTAAGTAAGTAAATGTGTCAATAGTGAAGTCCTAGTGCTCTAAAAAAAAAGCCAACCACGATTGTCGAAAAAGGTCAAAAAAAAGAAGCTAACCACGCAAGTATTCAAAACAACGGATTAATAGAAGAAAATTGTTTGCAGTGAACAATTGGTATGGCGGCGCAGTTGGCAAAACACCTCGTCTGGAACATGGAGGTCGTAAGTTCGATTCTTCATTCAGCACAAAATTTAATATTTTGATCTCAATTTCAGAGGATTCTTGACCGTCCATTTGTATGGGTGAAATCTTGGTCGTCCACGTGGTGTTTGCCCTCTCCAGTTCGCAAGAGTGTTTATATTCTCACAAATTCCAGCCGCAGGCCAAAGTCCCAATCGTGAAAACCCTAACCGGCGGAACCATAGCCGCCGCTGTGAAGAGTTCCGACACCATTGACATCCACCACAAACAGCCCATACCAGCTCCGCCTGACCTTCGCCGCCGGACACCAGCTCAAGTCTGCCGGCACTGTCGCCGATCACAACCTCCATGAATACCCAACGGGCCCCAGTGGTCTTCACAAAACAGCCCTACATTGAACAAGAAGACCACCGGAGAATAGCCCAATGGGAATTCAACGCTCTTTCGCAGTCGGAGATCTCCAAAATGGCGGAGGCCCAAATCTTCGAAGGCAAGTACTACGATTCCGCCACCGGAAAACCCATCCAAGGCGGGTTGCTGGACCCCAGATTGGGCCCTGCGAATCGCCAGAGTGGCAACTGCGCCACTTGCTCTGCAAAACTCTCCGACTGCCCGGGGCACTTTGGGTATTTCATGCTTTCCCTCCCTGTTTTCAATGTTGGGTATTTGAATGTGGTTGTGGACATTTTGAAGTGCATCTGTAAAATGTGCTCTAGAATTCTTTTGGATGAGAAACTGAGAAGCAAGAAGGAGTCGATGAAGGACATGAAATCGATAGTGAAGGAGTGTGTTAAGCCCTTGACGAATCATAGAGCAGTGGAGTGCTCCCATTGTGGGTATGCAAATGGCAATGTGAGAAGGGTTCCGGGGGATGTGGGAATTCAACACGATCATTCGGAACGAACTGTTAATGGTGTTGTGGTAGATGAGTATAAGTCGGCGATACTTGACAAGGGAGTCATTATTAATATGCAACAAATTTTTTTGCTTGACCCTGCTAGAGTTTATTCTCTGTTTAGGAAGATGCTTGATGTGGATTGCCGGTTTCTGTGTCTTAAAACTCGACCGGAGAATCTCCTGTTGACTTGCATTCTTGTGCCGCCGATAGCTATTCGGCCTTCGGTTCTTGTAGGTGGATCACAGAGTAATGAGGATGATGTGACTGTGAGGCTGAAGAGGATTATTCAAGCAAATGCGAAACTTCGACTGCAGCTATCATCTGCAGGAAGTTCCTCTGCTGTGTCATTGTCTTGTTGGGAGGAGCTTCAGATTGAGGTTGCACAGTATATAAATAGTGACGCTCGTGTACACCTTCCACCGAGCTTGAGAGCTCAACAACCTACCAAGCCATTGAGTGGTTTGGTGCAGCGCCTCAAAGGGAAGACGGGGCGGTTTCGTGGCACTTTGAGTGGGAAGCGTGTTGAATATACTGGGAGAAGTGTTATATCACCGGACCCTAATCTGAAAATTACTGAGGTTGGAATCCCTATGGAAATGGCTACAATTTTGAGTTATCCAGAACGTGTTTCCAAGCATAATATTGACAAGTTGAGGCTGTGTGTCAGTAATGGGCCTTATAAGTACCCAGGTGCCAAAATGTTGAGAAATCATGACGGCTCTGAGTTCACCTTGAAGGTTAACAGACAGGGCCGTGCTCGTGGACTCAAATGTGGTGACATAGTTGATCGGCATTTAGAAGACGGGGACATTGTTCTTTTCAACAGGCAACCGAGCTTGCATCGGATGTCTGTCATGTGTCATAGGGCAAGGATTATGCCACATTCGAGGACATTGAGGTTTAATGAATCTGTTTGCAACCCGTATAATGCTGATTTTGATGGTGATGAAATGAATATTCATGTCCCACAAACTGAGGAGGCTCGTGCTGAGGCGCTTATGTTGATGGGGGTGCATAATAATCTATGCACTCCGAAAAATGGAGAGATTTTGGTTGCTTCCACTCAAGATTTTCTAACTTCTTCTTTCCTTATAACAAGGAAGGACACATTTTATGACCGTGCATCTTTTTCACTCCTGTGTTCATATATGGTTGATGGCATGGCTTCTGTTGATTTGCCAACACCTGCTGTAGTTAAGCCAGTAGAGCTCTGGACAGGTAAGCAGCTATTTAATGTTTTAGTACGCCCAAACTCAAATGTGAGAGTCTATCTAAATCTTATTGTTAGGGAGAAATCCTACACCTCCGCCAGGACTGAGGATGGAAGAGAAACAGAAGCAATGTGCCCAAACGATGGTTTTGTCTATTTTCGCAACAGTGAGCTATTATCTGGGCAACTTGGGAAGGCTACCCTAGGAAATGGCAATAAGGATGGACTTTACTCTGTTCTTCTCAGAGACTATAAAGCTCATGCTGCTGCTTCTTGCATGAATCGCCTAGCTAAATTAAGTGCACGGTGGATTGGTAATCATGGATTCTCTATTGGGCTTAGTGATGTACAACCAAGTGACAATTTGTATGATGAGAAAGAAAAAATCATCAAGGAAGGTTATAGCAAATGTGACAGCCAGATAGACTTGTATAATCAACGAAAGCTGGACTCACTTGAATCACTTGAGTCTGGGATTTCTGAGGTGTTAAATAAGATTAGAGATCAAACTGGAAAGCTATGCATGCAAAAGCTACATTGGAGAAACAGTCCCTTGATCATGTCCCAGTGTGGCTCCAAGGGATCTGCTATCAATATTAGCCAGATGGTTGCCTGTGTTGGTCAGCAATCTGTTGGTGGTCGCCGTGCACCTGATGGTTTCATAGATCGAAGCCTTCCACACTTCCCTAGGAATGCAAAAATGCCTGCAGCTAAAGGCTTTGTAGCTAATTCCTTTTATAGTGGCCTGACACCTACAGAGTTTTTCTTTCATACAATGGGAGGGCGAGAGGGACTTGTTGATACAGCAGTGAAAACTGCTGAAACTGGGTACATGTCACGTAGATTGTCAAAGGTTTTAGAAGATCTCGCCATCCACTATGATAAAACAGTTCGGGTTGCCAATGGAGGTATAGTTCAGTTCTGTTATGGGGATGACGGTATGGACCCTGCTATGATGGAAGGGAAAAGTGGAGCACCGATAGACTTATTTCGAATGTTTTTGAAAGCCAAGGCCACATGCCCTGCTGAAGAAACTGATAGCAGCCTGTCTCCTGAACAAGTGTCTGAAGTAGTGAGAAGCAGGCTTTCAGAACAAGATATGATTCCTGAAGACGGTTTGTCTATGTGTTTTAAAAGTTCTATAGAGAAATTCCTGGATGAATATGGAAAAACACAAAGAAAAACACAGGAGACTTTTTTGTTGAATCGAAGTTCTGGTTGGGAGGTGAAGTCTGCTATTCTGGAGAAGATTGTCAAAAATATATCTGGTGTCACTTCTAGACAGCTGGAGGTTTTTCTAGATACTTGTATATCTCGTTATCATTCAAAAAGAATTGATGCTGGAACGGCAATTGGAGCAATTGGAGCTCAAAGTATTGGCGAGCCTGTGACACAGATGACACTGAAAACCTTTCACTTTGCTGGAGTTGCAAGCATGAACGTTACACTTGGAGTCCCTCGGATAAAGGAGATAATAGATGGAGCAAAAAATATCAAGACACCCATCATCACTACAGTACTTGAGTGTGATAATAATGCGATGATTGCACGCATGGTGGCAGGTCGGATTGGGAGCACAAATTTAGGGCAGGTGGCTAAGAGTATAGGGATCCTAATGACTCCAAGACAGGCATGCATAGTCATCAAGCTTGATATGGTCATGATTCGAGATGCACAGTTGTCTATAGATGTTGATGTTGTGAAAGAATCAATTTTAAAAGTTCCGAGAATCAAACTGAAGCAAGAGAATATTCAAGTTCCAAATAACGAAACTTTGGAAGTGTATTCTCAGGACAAGGATAGACGCAGACTTTATTTTGAGCTCTACAGATTAAAGAGTATCCTCCCCAATGTTACAGTAAGGGGCATAACGACAGTTCAGCGTGTTGTCATCGATGAAAGTGATGTGAAAAAGGATAAAGAAGATGTTCAAGTTAAAGGTGCAGATGTTGTTGGTAAGAAGTACAGGTTGTTTGCTGAAGGCAAGGGACTTCTGGCAGTAATGAGCACTGAAGGAGTAGATGGTTGTAAAACCACAAGTAATGACATTATTGAAGTGCAGCAGACACTTGGGATTGAAGCTGCGAGAATTTCTATCATAGAGGAGATAAAGTATACTATGAAGCAACATGGAATGAACATAGATGATCGCCATATGATGCTTTTAGCGGATGCAATGACTTCCAGGGGTCAAGTTCTTGGAATGACAAGATTTGGCCTTCAAAAGATGGACAAAAGTGTTTTAATGGGTGCTTCATTTGAGCGAACAGATGATCATCTGTTTAATGCTTGTGTGAAGGGGGCAGTGGACAAAATTGAAGGAGTAAGTGAAAGCATAATCATGGGTATACCAATGCCGATAGGAACTGGAATGTTCAAAGTTAAACACATCCTCTCTACTACATGACCTTCCCTGCTCGTGTTCTAAATGTATTTTTCTTAAGAGACTGACACATCATGAGGGTGACGGCTAAGACTAATAGCTGGTTCTGCGCGCGGAGATTGCTTATTGTATTTTAGCATCTTTTGTCTCTCTTAATTGTGAGAAAATGCTACATTGGTTCTCTTAATATAAGCTCAACAATTTCTCCCTCCTCTACTTTGGTTTCCTTCTAATTTTAATGTGGTTGTTGATGAAACTTTTCATTTATTTAAATCTGTCCTTAGACTGTGATGTGGATGTGTTTCTTACTTCTATGGTGAAGTTGTGAATCCTGCTTCATGCTTATCTTTCATAAGATGATAGCCTATATCTGTTCGGATCATAAGATAATTAGTAATTGGTTGTGTGTGATGTTTGTGTCGATGTATTCCATGGTTGGTGTTAATTTTTTGAATAATTGGTTTTTCTGATCTGATCCATGTGGTAAATTTCTCTGTTATTTTGCTTATAGACATTCAATTAATGTAGACCATATATGTTTGCTATACATCACAGCATTAGCTTAATCTTGGTATTGCAAATTTGGAAGAGCTCTGTTTCCGACCTTCATTATCCAAATTACATGTTTTTGATGGGGTGCATGAAACAATAGATTGACAAAGTCGCAGGAGTGATCTTTTCAAAGAATTCCTATATTGGTCCCTTGGCGCATTATGAGCATGAACCATGATTCTTTTTATGCATATCTTAAAAAATGAGAATCTCTCTCGAAATCATAATTTCTCAAAACGATGAAAATATATCCTCGCATGAATCTGGAGTTGATGTTGAATTCGAGAACCAATGTGCATCACACTGGCGCGAAGATGGTGCAGCCAAAGAACAGAGGACACGCAATGCAATGGAGATCCCTGTTGTAATGGCTGAAGAATGCTTGTTCTGTTTTACATGCTTCAAAGAATAGTCACTTGGCTCAGTAAATTAAATCTCTAATTTTGAAGTTCTACAATGAAAGGCGAGAAACGAAATATTTAGAAAAAGAAGTGTTCCGTGATAAAACATTTTCCTAATTATCATTGGAAAGAATAATGATACCAATATAACTTGGGTTTGGGTTTAGCACCTGGAAGGTTCTGGACCATTCGGTCGACCTATATTGGACCACCAATTCTCGTTTCTTCCGGAATAAGAATTGGATTCGGAGTCGGCTTCCTCCCCTATATAAAGCGCCCTCCTGCCCCCTTCTCTTCCTCACAGTTTCACAAAACGCCTTCTACACAAGCCTAATTTCTCTGAATCTCAATTTCCTTTCAATTTCAAATCCCCCTTTACTCGATTCAATCCAATCCCAAATCATGCAGGTCTTCGTGAAAACCCTGACCGGTAAGACCATCACCCTCGAGGTCGAGAGCTCTGACACCATCGACAACGTCAAGGCCAAGATCCAGGACAAGGAAGGCATCCCTCCCGACCAGCAGAGGCTCATCTTCGCCGGAAAGCAGCTCGAGGACGGCCGCACCCTCGCCGACTACAACATCCAGAAGGAGTCTACTCTCCATCTGGTCCTCCGTCTCAGGGGAGGCATGCAGATCTTCGTCAAAACTCTCACCGGCAAGACGATCACTCTCGAGGTTGAGAGCTCCGACACCATCGATAACGTCAAGGCTAAAATCCAGGATAAGGAAGGAATTCCCCCGGACCAGCAGAGGTTGATCTTCGCCGGAAAGCAACTCGAAGACGGCAGAACCCTCGCCGATTACAATATCCAGAAGGAATCCACTTTGCACTTGGTTCTAAGGCTGAGGGGTGGTATGCAAATCTTTGTGAAGACTCTGACAGGAAAGACGATCACTCTGGAGGTGGAGAGCTCCGATACGATTGACAACGTCAAGGCGAAAATTCAAGACAAGGAGGGGATTCCACCGGACCAGCAGAGGCTCATATTCGCTGGGAAGCAATTGGAGGATGGCCGGACTCTAGCGGATTATAACATTCAGAAGGAGAGTACTCTGCATCTTGTGCTCAGGCTTCGTGGTGGGATGCAGATCTTCGTGAAGACTCTGACGGGGAAGACGATCACGCTTGAGGTGGAGAGTTCTGACACTATTGACAATGTCAAAGCAAAGATTCAAGACAAGGAGGGAATCCCACCGGACCAGCAGAGGTTGATCTTTGCTGGAAAGCAATTGGAGGACGGTCGCACATTGGCGGATTATAATATTCAGAAGGAGTCTACACTCCACCTTGTCCTCCGTCTCCGCGGTGGTGATTTCTGAGGAGTTTCTGTTGTTCCTGGGGTGATTTCTGATTGGAGTTTGTATTTTCTGGTTATGCTGTTAGTATTGGCAAGACTGCCAATATTGTTTAAGTTCTTTTTAGTGTGTCTGGCTGGTCCATTGAAGTCTTTTTAATTGTCAAGACTGTCTATTTTCGTTTACTTAATAATAAATTTCTTTAGTTTTGCAAACGTTGCTTGCGTTCTTAATTTCCTCTCTTCTACCTGTTAATTTTGCCCTACTCTCAATTAGGGTGTGAATGTTATAAAGGAGAGTGCAGGATAGAACTTAGTCCATGATTGGATCGTATGAATTGCTTTCTCTTCTTGGAGAAGCATTGTTTACAGCTTCAGTTTTGTGAAGCGGTGTTTGTTCAGCGTTAGCTAGTTTTTGAATGCTAGCTTATCAAATGTCAATGAGACAGTATGATCATATTGTTAGTGTGCACCCCCTTCCCCATATATCAAGGGGATTTTACTAGTTTAAATAGCCAAATTGCTACCTTAGGAAGTTGCCACTTCAGTTCTGTTTTCTATTTTCAAATGTTCAATTAGTTGTGACGATTTGGTGAACAAAGGTTTTGCTTCATATTTTGATTTCTATTTTTTTCTGGTTGTTTTCTGTCGTTGGTATTATACTTTCAGTAATGTAAAAACGTGCTAGTTTCTTTAAGTTTGTTTATACTTTGCTCTCTCAGGAAAGTCAAATTGCTATTCATTTTCATGGTTTTGTCAAGTCCTTCAGATTCTATCTCATTCTATGGTCTTGTAGTTGAGAAAAGTTTGTTTCTGTTTCAATGTAATGTGGATCTGCTTCAACAACCCAGCACAGTTGTTGGCTGATAGAGCCACTGAGTCTATTTCTGTTAATGAGATCATAGTTCCATATGTTGGAGAAAACTAGTTGATGCATGTCCTAGGGCATGTTGTACATGCTGTGGTCTACATTTTTTTTATGGTAGCTCTGGTGTACATGCTTGATTTTTATGGTTCGGTTTTTCCTGTGGTTGTTTGTTGTTTTTGTGGCTTTGGGCTGTGACCGGGAAAGTAGATTTGTTTTGGGGAAAAATGGTTTTAATCATCAGACTAGTTTCTAGATATTTGGCTTCCCATTCTTTCATGTCTATATATTTTCAGCAGACATTTGATTGGATTCAGTAATGTCAAAGTGAGGAGGGGGTGGCATTTTATATTGCTGGAAGCCAAATTCCTAGCTTTTGTCTTTGGTTGCCACTTCAGTTCTCATTTCAGCAGGGGTTCTATTTTGAGTTTCTGACTAATGTTCATCTGTTGTTCTGAAGAAGCCAAATTGGGGCTTCTATAGTTTTATTGTCTAATTTCTGTCAGTTCTTTAGAATGGTTTTGCTTTAAGGATGGTAGGTAATTTAATTTTTTTGGATCAGGGTTGGTGAATTCATTATAGATCTGCAACATGCCCTTGTTTTTCTAGCTGTCCATGCAGGGTTATATGCGTACTGCAAGTTTCGTTTGAGTAATTGGTAGATTGTTTTGCATTCTCAAGAACCCAAATTGCTAGTTCAGGGCTTCTGCTATCACTTTAATGTCAATTTAGGAGTACATGTCATGTTCTTAACATAGTGTTTTCTACTCTGCATGTTTCTAGTGTAAGCACAAGTACTGAGATCTGTTACTTGGGTTGAAGTTGCATAGTGAGTGTTCAGTAGCCCAATGTGCACTTCCTTTAGCTTCTGTGGATAAGAAACAGTGTTGTTTAATATATGAACTTCTTTGTGACTGGGAAATTGATTGTGCAGACATCATCAAGCTATATTACGTACTCTTGATATCTAGCCATGTCGTAATGATCGAAAGATATTAGGCTTTCGTGGCAATTCTTGCTGTTGTATCATTTGTATGTGGCCTACAAATCCTCCATATAAAACCAGTGAGTCCTTTATAGTCGTTTATCAAAGCCTGAAGGATAAAATTAGATTAAATAAACGAGACACTGTAATGTACACTACAGACATTTCGAAGGTGTAAGTGATTCGAAGAACTTGTTGACAAATCCTGATGTTTAAGATTTGCGTACGTGATAACGGATCTAAAGGTCTTTGTATCAAGTAGAAATAGTATGTACCACTTGGAGTAGGTCTTCTTTCTTGTGATGATCAAGCAAAACTCCTTCTCCCTGTAACATTCACTCAATACGTCGTATTCTGTTAGGACTCCAAATACATTGAGCTTTTGTCTTCTTGAGACTTGTCCCTTTAGGTCTTCTAAATTGATTAGGAGAAGGTCTCAATGTAGTCGGTCATATCAACTCTATATAAAGCCCTCTTCTCTTCTTTTTCATCACAAAATTCTCAAACGCATCTCTAGTTCTCTCTCTGAATTCCATCTTTTCTCCATTCAATCGCAACCATGCAGATCTTTGTGAAAACCCTAACCGGCAAGACCATCACCCTCGAGGTCGAGAGCTCTGATACGATCGACAACGTCAAGGCCAAGATCCAAGATAAGGAGGGAATCCCGCCAGACCAGCAGAGGCTCATCTTCGCAGGAAAGCAGCTCGAGGATGGCCGAACTTTGGCTGATTATAATATTCAGAAGGAATCTACACTCCACCTTGTCCTTCGTCTCCGCGGTGGTGATTTCTGAGATAGATTGATGGTGTCTGTTTGGTGGATAAGTGTTTTGTTATGGTGGTTTTGATTGGCATGAGGGCAAATTTGTTTGAATTTCTTTAGGGCTTTTTGGTTATCTTTGTGAAGATTATAGTCTAGTTTAGATTCTCAAGACGGCAAGTTTGTTGAATTTGTTTAGAGCTTTTTGGTTATGTTTGTGAAGACTATAGTCTATTATTATTATTATTATTATTATTTTTTTTTTTTTTTCAGTTGGTGATAATAAATAAAATTTCCTCCTAGTCTATTTTCTTGTTTTTTATTTAGAATTTTCCTTCTCTCAATCACTTTTGAGTGGGTGAAGCCTGCAGATTACTTGGATTCTTGCTATTGGTTGTTTTTGGATTGCCTTATGAAGTTCTTGAATGGAAATAACATAATGTATTAGAAAATTGGTTAAGACTGTCAATACATACCAGTAATGTAGTAGCATAATGGTTATATATACTGTCAATACATGGTTGTTGATCCATAGCTTCAATGTATTGTGCTTTGCAGTTTCATGTCATTTGGCTTGCTTTTCTTCATGATTTTGTATCAGTTCATTGTTATGAGCTTACTGGATTATGAGACTGAGTCTTGGTTATTGATCCTTGTTGATAGCTTCTATATTTACTGTGGTTAGAATTATGAATTTTGTATAGAAACAGGGTCATTTCTTGTTATGACAACTACATTCCATGGTTAGTGTCCAATTTTGTTTAGTCCGAGCAATGCAGGCCGACATCAATTTGATATGTTGCATTATCATACGAGAGCGTGAGAGACCGACATCAATTTGAGTTCTGGTGAACTATTGTGCACACACGCATCTACACAAATGATCTACAAACTCTCAGCTCTGTTTTCCCTTCTCTGATGTTCCTTTCTAGGGCAGTGGTTGAATTTGCAAGAATTAACGTAACTGTACGTTTGAGTGTCCTTGAGATAAGGCTTAAAATCGGCCAGCCTATGGAAACAGAACAAATACTAGTGTGAACCATGCAGACATTAGGAATTCAATGACAAGAAGCAGCAAGAATGGTTACTTTTCAATCAAACGATGAAGATGAGATACCAATTCATATTATATCTGGCAGCATGACTTACAGAATCAGAAAGAAACAGGTCTCGAGTCATAACTGAGGAAATTAGGAAGTCGGGGAAATTCCCCATCACATAGTGAATATATTGAAAATTGGCATATGAAAGTTGTAAATCCTATTTACAAACATCGGTCAGTACCTATAAACCAACTTAACCAGTTCTAATTGGAATTCCAAAATAGGATTAACCCTCCACCCTCCCTGCCCTGGATGCTCTGCATCACTAGTAACTGTCATCATCATCGGAATCATCAGCGTCATCACATATTGCACACCTGATGGTAGACACTGAATTAGCATAGGTATAGCGATCATCCTATGGAATTTGTGGAGTGCACGTCTCACACCTTCTGGTAGATAGTGGATTTACATGGGTACAAAGCTCACAAGTCCAAGTCTCTGCCCCATTTTAATTACGAGTTATGTTTCTGCTGAAAGCAGGTTCATAAGGGCGGAATGTCTCTTGAAGACCCTCCCTCAGGCTCATAGTTAGGGCGGTATTAATTTCGAAGAACTTTCTTTTTCTGTTTCTTCGTTAAAATCTCAGAAAGGCCGTCCTCCAACGCAGTAACCAGCCTGTCGAAATAAGTGCCAGTCACCTTTGTCAGACTCACGAGTTTCTTTTGGAACTCTATGAACCAAACCTTATCGTCATGAGCCAGGTTGAGAAACTGTTGCAGTTCACTCTCTGCACATTTGTGAAGCCTCTCCAGGCTGAACTCGGC
>LYNE01000181.1:115273-131310 GCA_001662545.1 Rosa x damascena | reverse complement strand
TAGTCTTTCTTCTTTCTTCTTTTATTAATAAATTTGGGGGGAATTTTCCTCTCTCATTCAAAAAAAGCATATCTCTCTAAATCTATCTTTGCCTGCATTCTCTCTTTCTCAGCCATGCCCCAAACTTCCCCTGACATATCAGTTGCCCTCCTATTAAACGCGTTGCAATGGCATGTACCGTATGGTCCGAGGCAATACCAGCAAAATTGAAATCTACAAGGAGCTGTGCAGGTCATGTGATTACACCCTTGGTTCTTTTCGATCGATCTGTTACACTTAGGACAGGGCTTGGTATTAACCATTATCCATTGTCCATTCTGAGAATCATCCGCGTTCTTCAAAATCCACTTCTTCACAGTCTCGCAGAACACCGAACGATGATTCTCCTCCTCATAATTCCAGCTGTTTGAGCCCAAAAGTAATTTTGGCAAGATCTTTTAGTGGATTTAGCATAGCAGGTCGATACCTGTGGCCCAAAAATAAGTCTACTGGGAATTGGGTTACAGCTTCGCCCATTCCGAAACCCATAAGGAAAACGAGCCCTTATTGGAGTCAGGTAGCGGAGGTTGAATAGGAAACTGCAATCAATAATCCTTTTATGGCAAGGAACGGTCGAAACCCTAGGTATAAATATAAGGTTTCAAGGACAAGTAAAACAACAACTCTCAAATCAATCAATCCCTCGGATTATCAAGCCTCCCCGGAGCAAACCTTCAACCTCGTTGAAACCCGGCGACCGTGCTTCCAGTCCTAGTCTCTCCAAGAGCCGATTGTTAGTGCTACTGCCACCGATACTACCAGCGAAGCAAGGGTAATGCCCTCGCGACCCCCGCGAAGCTAAAGTCACGCTTTAGCAAACCCTGTGCTTTCTCCAAACTTCCCAGTGATTGCTCTGCTCAACCTACAATGTTGAGTATCGATTCGGTGACGCGAAGAGATCATAACCAAAGCCCTTATCTGTAAGGCAAGAAGTCCTTTCTCGGAAGGCAGAGAAAAGAGCCTTGTGACGAGGTTGGTGCTCTCCTCGTCCACAATGCTTGATCAAGAAGTCAGGTCAAGGGATGCCTCGACGACTGCACCCCACGGTGCTGGCACGCTCGCGCATTCAAAAGAGACAGTTTGTACCACACAGGATTTTCGTGTCAAACATTTTGGCACGCCTAGTGGGACTTTTAGATTTTTGCGGACGTAACCATTGGGAAGTCAAGCGAAAACCCTTATCAAAAGGTTTACGCTAACTGCTCAAAGCATAAGACCTCCAGTTACAGACTGCACCTTCGCGCGGACTGTCATGGTCTTTCTGAAGAACAAGTGATTCAAAGGTTCTCTCGTTACGCCCAATCAACCAATATGTCAACTGGACAGGGAGAGAATCACCCGACCGCTACTAAGGGTCAAAGTGTCATTACTAACCAGGCAAGTGAGCCTGTCAACACTACCGTGGTTTCTGATGCCGCGGAAAGTATGGAAAGAGAGGCTTTCGTTCCAAAGCCTATTCCAGAAGAAGCGACCTTCGAGGAAAAACTCGCGGTCATTATGGAGAATATCGAAAACCATCGTGTGAAGGTAGCTGCTGACTTTGACAGGGAAACCGCGAAGACGGACCAGCTCATACGCGAACTAGACCAGCGCATTGCCCAACGTGCTGAGGATACTAAGCAACAGATCGCACGATCGGAGAATGCAGTAAGGGCCCATGCCAGAGGTATCGCTGATGAGCAGAGTCAGCACCAAAAAGAAGTTATGAAAGCCATCGCGAGCCAGACCAAGCAAACTGCGTCAGATTTGGCAGGTCTTCGCAAGGATGGTTCTAATCTGGCAACAGAGGTCGCCATGCAGAGAGCAGAATTGAATCAGGCGAAAGAAGTATTGAACAAAGCACTAGGTGATCCTAATGCCATCCTCGGCTCCCTTGGTCAGCCCTCTGGTTCTGGTAAGTATATACCACCAAATGCTCGCGAGAAGGCTAGCAGCAGTATGACCACCCCTCTTGCAGCGGCTACTGCCGCATCAACTAAAACCAAGGAAAGAGCTTTGGTGATTGGCGGTGGCAAGGACATGCCATCAGCCACACAAAAGGATAAGACCCAGAAAACCGTTGAAGGTACTCCAACTGATCCCATAGGGTTCACTCAGTACGACAGCGACGGGGCGGAGAATGTCTACCATGAACTCCCAGATAATTACTATGGCATTGAGCAGGCAGGCAACCCCATTAAGATAACAGCATTGGTCAAAGATGCGCCCATACCAGCGGTAACTCTTCAACAGTCTGTTAATCCCCAGACTATTCGCATAAGGGAAAGAACAGCGACTATCGGCCAAACCATACCCTTGCAGTTTACTCGCCAGACTGTGGCGAATCTTCCTCCTCCTGGTTCAGAGTTTGTGAGACGTGAAGAGGTAGAGGAGATGATCAGGTTGGCCAACCCTAAGGCCCAAATGGATGGTGTCTATGAGGGACCTTTCCCGCTACATATAATGCTCGCGCCCTTTCCAAGAGGTTATAAGAATATCATATTTTCTACTTTTTCAGGAGAGGACACTGAGAACGCGCTAACGCATTTGGCCAGGTTCAGGGTGCAATGAGGTCAATACCAGAATGATGACATCCTCAAGTGCAGGATTTTTGACACTTCTCTTTCTGGAGACGCATTCAGATTGTTTTCCAAACTCCGACCAGGAACAGTGGCAGATTGGCCCGCGATGGAAAAGCTCTTTCGAGAAACTTTTGGAGCCATTGAACCCGAGGTCGATTTGGCCTCTCTTACTCAGATGTCCCAACAACCCACTGAGCCTACCGTTGCCTATCGTCAACGCTTTCAGATCCAGAAAGCTAAACTGAGTGTGATCCTTCCTGAAAAGGAACTGGTCAAGCTAGCGATCAAGGGTTTGGAACCATGCCAACGAAAGAAGCAACATGGCAGCATGTTCCAGTCAATGGGAGAGCTGATCACAGAGGTGGGTAGCTTCGAGCATCTCCTCAGAGAGACTGACACTAGGAAAAATGCGTCCAAAGGAACATATGTGCCCGGGAAACACGCACAGTGGCCGCTCTTGGATACCTACAGCCAACTTATGATCCTTACTATCACCATCAAGGGGAAGAGGTTTTCCAGAGTGAAGATGGAGCTGAAGAAGAGGAGAACGATGTCTCCGCACTAGAGTTGACAGGTAGGAAGAATTCAACCCTCAAGCAGTTAAAGATATCTAAGGAGCCTGTCAAGCTCAAGTCTGTGGCTTTCACCAAACCTGAGTTTGCGACATATACATATGATGCCAATAAGGCACATGAAATTCTGGATGAGATGATTGCCGCGAAGATGGTGAAAACAGACTTTGGCCCTTTCCCTCGACCGGATTAGTTGAAAGGAAAAAAGTAGTGCAAATTCCACAACTTGTGGAACCATAACACAGCTGATTGCGTGAAGCTAAAGGACCAAATTCAGATATGGCTCAATAATGGCAGCTTGCAGGTAGAAGCTTCGGTTGCCGCGGCAGCACTAGTAGACCTGAACCCTTTCCCGGATACTGGAGTTGGTATGGTTGATGTGAACTGGCCCAAGAAGAGCCAAAGGAAACCAACCCTGGATTTGACTACAAAGGGGAGAGAAGAAAGGGAAGAAGGAGAGGAAACCCATGTACAGAAGAAAACTAAACCCATCAACGAAGCCTCACCGGTAGTCCTTTGCTCGCGGAGTAAAGAAGAATGCGGCATCCAAGTGTCGCACGCAGAAGTCAAGCAAATTTTTCATTTTGGTTCCCTCCCGCCAATTAAATGGGCTTCACCATCACGAAATTACCAGCCTTCTAGCCCAAAGGCGAGAGATGAGGTAAGGTCACCTCCATCCCCAAAGGATTCCAACTTGTTCAAGAAATTAAAAGCGGCCGCGAACGATCAGAAACAAGACGGACGGGCTGGGAATGAGCACTAAGATGTTGTGACCAAACCTTACATTCCTCCTGCTTTGACGTCCACCATCAAAGAAGGCAAATGGTATACCAGAGAGAAGGGGAGAGCAGTGGAGATCAGCCCTTCTAGAAAAAGGAAATTGCAGCGAAGGTTCGGAGAAGCCAAGCGTGCCTTGGAGGCTCTGGATCAGGGCCTGATTAAGCAGTCGCAATTGGTCAAATCTCCTTAGCAATATTAGAAGGAGATGGAGGCGTTAGTTGCTAAGCCATTGGTTGACACAGGGGCTGCTGTCAACGTTATCACAACAAGAACCATGCACTTACTTGGGATCAAGAAAGAGAAGATCCAGTCTACATCCCTCACGCTGAAGAACTTCGCGGGGACAGTCACGAAGACTTTGGGCTTATTGTTTCTACGTATCAAGGTAGGACCAGCAGAGGGAGTCTATGCTTTCTTCATGACAGAATGTTACGCAGCCTATAGCGCCATCCTAGGACGCGACTGGATTCACCGAAGCTATTGTGTTCCTTCAACTCTCCACCAGGAGTTGGTAATGTGGAATAGGGTAACAAATCAAGCGGAGGTGATTAAAGCAGATCCTCGCCCATTCCCAGTTTCCGCAAACTATGTAGATGCCAGGTACGACTTGGAGCCAATTACTCTATTGTAGGTCAGTGGCATCGATGACAAAGGCCGCCCCACAGGGGTGACGGCCTCTGAATTGGCACAGTGGGGGCTTACGCTCGCAAAAGAGGGCTTGGAAAGGCCTGGCCACGCTGTGCCCAAACCCTTAAATGATTAATGGATTACAACCTTCCAGAGGAAGGGATAGAGGCCTTCCACTCTTTGTACGAAAGACTATCCTCGTACCTGATGGAAAAAGAGGCCTACGATCGTGTTGCAACCTTGGAAATTGTCAACGAGGAGTTCTCTGACCAAGAAACAGAAGACACAGAAGAAATTCAGCTGGCCCCAGCAGCGCTGGATGACACCCCTCCGAAGGTCAAAGATCCTACAGAGAAAGTCAATCTCGGAATAGCAGCTGAACCTATGGAAGTGGCTATCAGCGCTTACTTAGAGCCTAATGAGAAACAGAGGCTCATTGAGCTATTATTGGAGTTCAAAGATTGCTTCGCGGAGAAATATAAAGACATGCCCGGCCTGTCACCGGACTTGGTTTGCCATCAACTACCAACACTCCCTTACAAGAGGCCTGTGAAGCAAGAACCGCGAAGAATGAACTCCGAAACCCAGGTTCTGGTCAAAGAAGAAGTTGAAAAGATGCATAGGTCAGGCATCATTCGAGTGGCCAAATACAATCAGTGGCTATCCAATATCGTGCCAGTCCGTAAGAAGAATGGTAAGATGAGGGTCTACGTGGACTACAAAGACCTTAATGTCGCTACGCCTAAAGACGTCTACCCCATGCCGGTCGCGGATATGTTGGTAGATGCAGTGGCAGGACATGAATTGTTATCCTTCATGGATGGAACTGCGGGGTATCACCAGATTCCGGTTGCGGAGGAAGACAGGCACAAAACCGCTTTCCGTTGCCCAGGGTTCGCAGGCGTGTTTGAATACGTGGTTATACCTTTAGGACTGAAGAATGCGGGGGCGACGTATCAGAGAGCCATGAACCTGATTTTCCACGACATCCTGGGGAAAATTTTAGAGGTTTACATTGATGACATGGTCGTCAAGTCCAAGCAGCGCGGGGATCACATCATAGATCTCAGGCGAGTCTTCGAGCGAATGCGGCTGCACAAGCTCAAGATGAACCCCGAACCCCGCCAAATGCGTTTTCGGAGTTCAAGTAGGAGATTTTCTGGGCTTTATTGTCCATCAAAGAGGTATCGAGGTCCCTGAGGATAAGGCAAGCGCAGTCATCAACGCCTCTTCCCCGCGCACAAAGAAAGAGTTGCAACGATTACTGGGTAAGATCAACTTCCTGAGACATTTCATCTCTAACTCTGCAGGTAATATCCAGCCCTTTTCCCCACTATTGAGATTACAAGGACAGAACGAGTTTGTGTGGGAATCTCAACACCAAGAGGCTTTTGACAAAATTAAGGCCTATCTGGCGAGCCCGCCAGTACTCGTTCCACCTAGAGCTGGGTTTCCATTAAAGTTGTATATTTCAGCAGCTGAGGCGTCCATTGGCAGCTTACTCGCCCAGGATGATGAGGAAGGTGTTGAGCATGCCATTTTTTACCTCAGTAGGACCTTGACGGATTGTGAAACCAGGTACGCCCATGGAAAAATTGTGTTTTACATTGTACTTCTCAGCATGCAAGTTGCAACACTACATGCTATTCTTTACCACTTGCATTATCGCTCAAACCGATTTGGTCAAGTACATGCTGTCGCGACCTATTCTGCGAGGTCGTATTGGCAAGTGGGTGTTGGCCCTATCTGAATTCTCGCTGCATTACGTTCCACAGAAAGTAGTGAAGGGACAAGCCATCGTAGACTTTCTAGCTCATCACCCTATGTTGGTTGTCCCCACCGTGAAAGAGTTAGAGATCGCAGCCGCAACAACATCGACCAAATTTGGCGCGCATCCCAGAATATGCTATTTGGCATTAGGCCACAATCTCCCTTCACCCTTGGTTATTATTTTTTGATGGTTCAAGAACAGAAACACTAGCAGGGGCGGGGATTGTTCTGGAAAACCCAGCGGGCGATTGTTTTTCTTATTTCTTCCAATTGGAGTTTAAGTGCACCAATAATCAAGCAGAATATAAGGCCTTCATTATTGGCCTAGAAGTGTTACTGGAGCTCGGAGTAAGAGATGTCCAAGCATGTGGTGATTCTTTGCTCGTCATCAATCAACTTCAAACGAAGTACAGGTGTGTGAGCTGCTTGCTTATACCATATTTGAACCGCGACATTGAACTTCTGGATCAATTCATTGACGTGGATTTGGAATATATTCCTCGCGAACGCAACTTTGCGGCCAACGAACTTGCTCAAATGGCTACAGGAATTACTTTGAAATATGGAGTTCGCGAGTGAATCTTGAAAGTTAAAAGACGCATACTTCCTTCTTAGCTCGTGCGACTTGACCCGCCAGACGATCCAGTCATCGCGGTCCTCAAACCTATTGATACAGATTGGCGCATCCCTTTGATTGCTTACCTAAAGCAACCAGACGCCGTTGCAGACAGGAAGACTCGTTTTCTTGCCTCAAATTACTTCTTCAGAGGTGATGAGCTGCGTCGACGCGGCGAAGATGGCATCGACTTCCGATGTGTGTTTGGCCACGATGCGAAACGTTTAATGAGATAAGCACATACTGGCATATGTGGAGCCCATCAGGCAGGTCCAAAGATGAGTTGGCTCATCCGGCGACATGGTTATTTCTGGCCCAGCATTTTGAAAGACTGTATCACGTTCGCGAAAGGTTGCCAGGATTGTCAGGCTCATGGACCAGTCCAGCATATTCCTAATATTCCCATGCAGCCTATTATTAAACCTTGGCCTGCGCGAGGCTAGGCATTGGACTTGATTGGCATGATTCATCCCCATTCGTCACTCCAACACAAGTTCATCAACGTCGCTACAGATTTCTTCACTAAATGGGTCGAAGATGAACCTTTGAAGGAAGTCTCGGGAGCGACCATTCACCGATTCATCTTCCAAAATATTCTATGCCGGTTCGGCGTTCCCGAGGTGTTAGTATCGGATAGGGGGGCAGCATTTATGGGTGGTGATATGGAGCAGCTCGTCAACGACTTCGGCATCCAATTTCTCCACAGCACACCGTCTTACGCTCAGTCTAATGGTCAAGCAGAGGCCAGTAACAAGATTATCATTACCCTACTGAAAAAGATGCTTGTTGAAAACCCTCGCCAATGGCACGAGACATTGTATGAAACGTTGTGGGCCTATCGCACGTCAAAGCGAACTTCTACCGCCACCACGCCCTATGCACTCATGTTTGGTCACGACGCGGTTTTACCCTTGGAGATCAATGTTCACTCCCTACGCGTCCAGGATCAACATCATTTGATTGGTGATGACTACGTCCAGGCCATGTGGCAGGAGCACGAAGACCTTAGCGGCCAGCGCTTAAAGGCTTTGGACAACTTAGTCATGGAGAAGCAACGCATAACGTGCGCCTATGATAAGAGAACTCGCGGCCGCAGTAACAAGGAGGGCGAGCTCGTTTGGAAAGCAGTCCTTCCATTTGGTGAGAAGTTGACTGGTCGTGGCAAATGGATCCCTCGCTGGGAAGGGCCCTTTGTGATTCATAGGATTCTGGAACGTGGGGCTTTTCACCTCAGAGATTTGGATGGAGACCTCCACCGCAACCCTATCAACGGTCGGTTCTTAAAGAAATACTACCCCAGCGTTTGAGAATTTGAAGACTGATTCCGTGGCAAAGATAGGGGGCAAACATAGTTTCCCTTGGCTCGCTTCACCCTTTGTACTTAGGTCTTTTCATTGTGGCCTCATTCACCTGTTTTCGCTCCACCTACGAACACTAGGGGGGCAACACTCTATACATACAGGCCTGTATAGTGGCTATTTTATCTTTGCATTTAGCCATGTCTGGCAAATTTTTCGTACATTTTCGTACAATATCCTCGACCAGAGATGTCTCGCAAATTGTTTGTAAGGGCCTATACCAGAGGCCTTATTATCATATCATTGTTGTCTTCAGCAAATAAGAAAATTTCGAATCTTTCATTCATAAGTGGCTTTGCAGACAGAAGCAAGACAATGTAGTCGGAAAAGTTACATTAACAATAGACAAAGCTAGAAAGTGGCTGAAACAACTAATAAGGATTCATGTCTTCTATGGGCTTCCGGATCTTGCGGCAGGAAGGGTTGATGAGATATTCACTCTTACTCTTCCTCTCTTCACCCTCCTTTGATCTGAGTCGCAGCTGCTATGATTTGTACTGGAAGGAGAGGGAAGGAAATAATCCATCGCAACCCTTCCAGTTGGTTATCCTCTGGGATGGAGACAGAATCAGCGCCAGAGTGCGACCTAGCTGCCTCACCTACCTCCAAAGGAAAACAGAAGGCGGCTCATCAGACCCCGGAGGTAGGCCGCGGAAGAAGAACAGTCGACCTCAAAGTGGCCTTCCGCCCTTCTTCGACCTCAAAGTGGCCTTCCGCCCTTCTTCGCTTTGCTCCACGCAGGGAAATCTGAGGAGAGGGACTACCCAAATTATGGTGCCCCGCGTTAGGAGCTCTTCGTGTTCTTTAACCTATCCAAAACCTAGGATGTTCCATCCAGGCTTTCATAGACCAAAGACACGAAGTTGCCTGTGATTAGGCCGTAAGGCCTACACAGGCAGTGAGATTAAGCCATAAAGCCTAAGATCTAGAGGCTAAGGGTGAGAGAGTATGGAGAAGATTTGAGAGATAGAAGAAAGAGGAGAAGTGCTTGCAAGGTCATTTCTGGGTGAGCCATGTTGGTGTAAGTTTTCTTCTATCCAGGGTATTGATATTTATAGAAGCCTACCTCAGTGGCCTCAACCCTTGGATATGGGCAGTTGAAGACGTTTCAACGACATCAACAGGAATATCAATAGAATTCAATGCTGAGATCTCGGGAACTAAACGGAATTGAAAACGCGTGGACGAGAGAGCGATCTCCGAGGAGGTAACCGTTCCTTTTCAAGATTATCTTCTGAAACTGTTTTCGTGCAGTTAAAGCGTTGAACAAAACGATTGCTTACGAGATAAATAAATTTGGGCCAACAAAGTGGGCTAAATAATTAATTTATTGGTAGTAATTCACATAAGTTAATGGGCCTAATATCAGAGGCCTAAAAATCCCCGGCCTGCATGAGCTAAGCGGAGGAAAAGTTCATCCAGGCGAAAGCTAGCATCAGCGGTAGCTTGTGCGGCCTGCTGAGCTGCTGCACGAGCTTGGGCCAGGTCATGGGTCAACATCTCAAAAGCGGTGAGGGGCTATTCCAATTGAGGTTCCACTTGGGCAAGCCTAGCCGTCACATCAGTTAATCAGGCTTGAAGATCCTGGATTTGGGTCCGCAGGTGGCTTCTTTTGAGAGTTAGAACCCTAATGAGACTAGCCCGATCACCCAAGAAATCACGCGTAGCATCCATCTGTTGAGCAAGAGTCTGGTAATGTGTTTCGGTCTGCCTGGCCTGCGCGGTCGCGACCGCCCTTTCATTGAGCCCTTGGGGAAGATTCTGCAGCAGCTGGTCAACCTCTTGAAATTGGTCTTCAGTGATAGCCCTCTCACGAAGAAGTACCCTCAAATACTCCAAAACTCTCGCAAGTGCGCCAGGAATCAGAATGTCGGGACCCAGGAGGCGACGAAGACCTTCTCGAGCATCATCTAAGACCCCAGGAGGGGTCACTTCGAGCATGCGAGCTAGCCGTTCTAAAGTGGACGGAGGCGGTTGCTCAGCGACGGGAGGGGCCTCGAGAGGCTCCGCGACGGGTACTTCCTCTGGCAATGGTTCAGGGTTTTCTCCTACCTCCTCGGCTATAATGGCTTGGGGGGCAGGCTCCTGACCAACTACATCAAGGACAAGTTCAGCAGGATTCTCGGCCATTATCTCTCCGGCTATGACAGCCGCTTCCTCGTTTGGAATGGCATTTGGGTCCTAGAAGGAGACATTATCAGAATAACCAAGCCAGGGGTTATGATAAAACATTTTGTTAAGAGAAGTACCTCTTCAGCAGGTAGTTCGCGAAGAATTGCTGTAAGCACGGGTTCCTGCGAAACCTCACGGGACGCCGGAATTGAATTAGGCCCTGCTTGTTCCAAAAGGAGGGTTGTAGTTGGCTGTCCATGGGAGATGTCTGGGAGCGGCACCCTTTCTTCAACCTCAGGCGAGCTGTCATCTATAACCTGTATGGGGACCAAAACCAACTGCATATTGTTTGCAGCATCAATTGGCTCTTGGATTTGCGAACCAGACATACCTTCGCCAACAACGGAGGATCCTTCTCCCACTTGCCTTGATGACCTACGACGAACCTGCAGATGAAGAGCGTTATAGAACCATACATAACAAAACATAACGTCATGGCTCATTTTAGATGAGTATTACCAGTCGGACAGTGACGGGTTCATCTTCTGCCCATGGATCAGTCCGGGGATCAGCGCGACTGCGCTTGCGGGCTAAAGCGGCAGCAATCTGTCAGGATTAAAAGTAGCTTCAAAATAAGCTTCGAAGAAGGTGACATGATTATGAGATTCTAAGACAAGAGTATTACTATTTGTGGGTCATCATCATCATCAGAAGAGCTTTCAACTTCAAGCTCTGTCGCTATCGCTTTCTTCTTCGCGGCCTGACCAGTGGCCGGAGAAGCGTCAACTACACGACCGCCAGAGGGTGGCGTTTTTCCTTGATGCAACAAAGCATGAGTAAAAGGGGAAAAACAGACAGAAAATAATAAAATATACGTAAGACAATTACCTCTTGAGGAGGCTCACGAATGATGATCCCAGCTTGGACCGGGCGAGGGACTCGAGCGGGTGGCAGAGCCTGTTCAGGTAGCGGAGGTCGCGTCTCAGCTTCAGGAAAGTGGGCAAGTAGCTCGGTATCAGCATCATAGGGATATCTCAGTTCTTCAAAAATGGTCGTGAAGAGTTCGCCATCCCTCTGTCCCCAGCAGTTGACGGAAACTTCTGACCACCATTGATCATAATCTTTAGCAGTCCCATCCACGGGGTCGATGTTATTCGCCCAGTCAGGAAGATCAACCAGTACGAGCATGCTCTGTGCTGGCAGAGGCCCAGTCAAGGGGCCAATTCTGCCCCAAGAAGTGTTGTAGTTCCAAGCATCATAGAAGGGGAATGGCACTAGTTGGATAAGGCCAAACTGGCGAGCAAAGTGGTTAGGAGCGTAAAGCTCATAGCTAAGGTCATCAGATGCAAGCCTAATATCTGAGCAAGAAATCTCGCGGCGAAAAGCCAAGCGCGCGCGATCACTATAATTAGGAGCTCCAGGAAGGAACCCATTTTCAAGAGGAGTGGGGAATCTCCTATTGAGTATTAAGTCGCAGTAGGGCATCTCGTGCAGGAGGTACAAATATGAGAAACACTCAGAATAGGGTGGGGATATGTACCTCTCCTCGCGACAAAACCACTGACCAAGAAGAGTGTCAGCCTGTGGTAGCAATGAAATATCGTCGCGGCGGAAGAATGGGAAGTAGGTTTGAATCCAGAAATCAAGGATCCAAAAAGGGCCAGAGATGCTAGTCTCGAAAGGATGCATGGTGGCCTGGTATAGAGTGCGGTAGAGGGCGCCCAACACTGGTTGTCCTAACCCAATGCGGCGGCCTTTATAGAGGGCTGTGGCCAGGAAAGTCCAAGGACCAGTGGGCTTATTGGCGGAGATACATAAGATGAACTTGCAGAGCCAATATTCCAGAAAAGCAATGCCACCAGTCGCATTATGTTCTCTGTGGTAATAGGCCAGCCACCGTGGATAGGAGCTACTATGAACGCTGCGACCGGTTTGGGCCATGGTTGATGAGAAGTTGTCAGAATCGAATTCGCCGTGCAGATAGGGTTCCCCGTCGATGGGCAATCCAGTAATGGTAAGAATATCCAATAATGTAATACTCATTTGACCAAAACGGAAATCAAAGGTATTGGTGGCAGTATTCCAAAAGCAAAGGAAGGCAGCGAGTGGCGAGCGATGGCCACCGCGAGGAAGGTGGAAACATAAATCAATAGTTTGGGTAATACCTGCTGCATTCCAACGGGCCAGATCTCGCACTCGTGTTTCGCGATACCAAGAAAGCTCCGCCGGGCTGATCGAGGATGGCCAGTACCCTATTTTTGCTCGATGTTTTTTAGCATCCCAACTTCTGAAATCTACAAGGGTCCTTCGGAGGACCGGAATGGGTCGACGGATGGGTAGGCCGTAGAGGGAGAGAGCGTCGTTTGGGATGGAATCTCGCAGTGCCGGGCCCAGTCCGACGTGGTGATTTGGGAGCCTAAGAAGCAGTGGTCTTTGGATATTGGTGTGGAGATGACAACGGGCACCGATTCCGGTTCCCCAAGTGCGAGCAGCTTTTTCGTTGAATTCCTCCTCCTGATCGATAACTATTTTCTTCGGAGGAGCCATTTCTGGGTTTCTGTAAGGAGGATGTTTGGGGCAGAAGAGGTTTTGGGTTTTAGGAGACTGAAGAGTTTCTGATGTGACAGGTTTGGAGTGGCTGTGGGATTTAAATAAAAGATTTTGTGAGGGAAACGATGCGACGAAAAGACGTTTTGCCAAGCGAATAGACGCAACCCTCATTCATGGTATTGTTTCGGTCATCAGACGTGTCGTTTTAGTCCCCTTCAATCAGTTACATTCTCATGGGCCGATTTCGGGGCCTGGGGGACAATGTTTGAGCCCAAAAGTAATTTTGGCAAGATCCTTTAGTGGATTTAGCGTAGCAGGCCGATACCTGGGGCCCAAAAATAAGTCTACTGGGAATTAGGTTACAGCTTCGCCCATTCCGAAACCCATAAGGAAAACGAGCCCTTATTGGAGTTAGGTAGCGGAGGTTGAATAGAAAACTGCAATCAATAATCCTTCTATGGCAAGGAACGGTCGAAACCCTAGGTATAAATACCAGGTTTCAAGGACAAGTAAAACAACAACTCTCAAATCAATCAATCCCTCGGATTATCAAGCCTCCCCGGAGCAAACCTTCAACCTCGTTGAAACCCGACGACCGTGCTTCCAGTCCTAGTCTCTCCAAGAGCCGATTGTTAGTGCTACTGCCACCGATACTACCAGCGAAGCAAGGGTAACGCCCTTGCGACCCCCGCGAAGCTAAAGTCACGCTTTAGCAAATCCTGTGCTTTCTCCAAACTTCCCAGTGATTGCTCTACTCAACCTACAACGTTGAGTATCGATTCGGTGACGCGAAGAGATCACAACCAAAGCACTTATCCGTAAGGCAAGAAGTCCTTTCTCGGAAGGCAGAGAAAAGAGCCTTGTGACGAGGTTGGTGCTCTCCTCGTCCACAACGCTTGATCAAGAAGTTAGTTCAAGGGACGCCCCGACGACTGCATCCCACGGTGCTGGCACGCTCGCGCATTCAAAAGAGATAGTTTGTACCACACAGGATTTTCGTGTCAAACACCAGCAATAACTATGCGAGCAAAGACACGAAACATCAAATGATGACATTCTGTCTGGAGCATCAAACTTAATAGCATACTTGCAATCCGGAGTAGGATACCATCTAATCTTCTTCCTGTTATGTTCGACATATGATCTTAACAGGTAATGCTTGTACTTGTCATACTCGGCTTTTTTTCCTTTCACCACTAGCACGTTTTCGATTAATTCAAGACCAATTGCTGCCTTACAAGATGGTTCAGGACATCTCAGCATCAAACATGTCGGACCGGAGTCACGGATTGATGTGCTAATATAACTTTCCCAGCAATCTCGACAATAAGGATGACCACAAGAGGTTGACAAAATACTACTAATAGTACTCTATGATGAATAGTAGTACTCATCAAAACAAATCCGGCAAGTAATTGGTTGATTTGCACTGGCACTATGTTTAACCATTGGTTTCTCCAACAAGCTTGCATTCTCTCGAACTTTTTCTTCATCAGCAAACCATTCATCTTTTAGTTCCTCGTCCCTCCAATTAAAGTAAAGGAGCAGTAAGCATGCATCGAATTTTGATATGGTAAGGACCGTAGACACTTCTGTAATATAATCTTTCTGAAGCTTGGCAATTTCTTCTTCTTTCAGAAAAGTATAATTAATCTCACTAGAACCATTGACTTTGTCATCTTCTGGAAGATCAAGATCGTCATCGGATGCGCTGTAGATCCCTGCATCTTCATCACCACTATATACAGTTGTGTAGTCTTCTTTGCTCTCATAGTGCATATTGTCCTTGGCAATAAGCTCTGACGCAGTCGGAAGTAACTTGGGTTTACAAGAAATAAACCCTAAAAAGATAAATCTGGAGTACACCAGAGAATTTCAGAAATTGATAACTGATCCTAATACGAAGCATGATGAGCCTATATATAGGCATCCAAGACCTAATCATAATCATAATCTAACAACAAATCCTAAAGAATCCAAATTATAAAGGAAACTAAGAACCCAAAAAATAAAAAGATTCCTAAAAATTAAGAATGTAAAACTAAGCCTAAAAATATTAAATGCCGAATCGGATAATTAAAACGATATATTTTGGCCTAAATATGATAAAGTGAGTCTTGAAGATCTCGTCGTTCCCATTCTGGAAAGGTATCATGCGTCTCAAACGGACATTCTTACCAAAAGTTGATTCCAATTTGATTCACAATTAAGATTTGACTTTTTGCACAAGTAACTCGAAAAATCCAAAATAAAATCTTCTTGAATATTCTAGCGTCTAGTAACCTTATTAAGCATGAGCTACTTATATTCCAATCACTCTTCTTGATCCTACGCAAGGCTCCTATAGATTTGGGGGAGTACTATAGACCAACGTGTACGTGTACAAAGACACAAAAGGGGGCCTGTGCTGCGGGAGAGGTGTCTACCTGAATTGAACTCTAATAATAGTTAATGGATTCCTATTCCTATTTGATCAGTAATTGATTCTCCAAGTCCAACATGGAGACTAATAAAGTAGGAGTTAATCGTTCTCATAATGCCTATATTATCTTTTTACTTTTTGCAGTAATTGAATTGCCAGTTTTCTTTCTCAAAAGTTCACGACATGCAAGATTTTACCTCCCGTATGTATCTTTCTTTTTGGATATGTACCTTTCTCTTTTGTTCTTAGTTGTTCTTAACTGAGTTCACATGGCTATAACTTTTATTATATGCTATATTGCTATATATTTGACATTTGCAGTTCTTCACTGCATTTATTTTTGAATTGGTTGAAATTAATTCAGTTTGTTGTTCGAAACTTATCTTTTTGTCCTTATTTTTGTTGCAGGTTGGCTTTTACCTTTGGGAATCCAGCATACTCATTCTTATTATCTCTAGAAGAGGGTGAAATCATTCATTGAATATTCACTATGCCAAAAAGGCCTTCAGACGACACGCATCAGATGACATAAGTTTCGTTTTATGTCGTCTGAGTTTTTCAGACGACATAATTTTTTTTTCTGTTGTCTGAATGTACACTAAAACCATACTGGTTTAATTTGGAAAAATG
>LYNE01000181.1:84476-110230 GCA_001662545.1 Rosa x damascena | reverse complement strand
AAAAAAAAAAAAAAAAAAAAAAAAGACGGAAGACAAGAAATTGAAAAATGAATTTGGTGTATTAATTTTTTTGTATTGCCCATAATTTTGTGCATTAAGAGTGATAGGTAATTAATATATACTTTACTAGGGTGGGGTGTAGTAGGGAAATCATTGGAAAAGTGGAAATGAATCGTGACCCCACAATAATGTAAAACATCTACGAGTCTAGGTTATAATAATACTGAGAATTTAATCAAGTCTTTCTTTTTTCAGGAAAATAGGTCCAATATGTATTGAAATTCAACGAGTAGTACAAAAATAAACCACCCCACTGGGGTCATCAAAAAGAGCTATTTTCCATAGTACAAAATCTATTCTAGTAACAAGAACAAGCTCCCAATACCTCTAGTACACCCATTTTTTTGAAAGTCAATGCACATTTATTCTAACAAAAAACTTAATACTCTAAAGTAAAAAGTAAAATGAGTCAACAGAGTAACTAGTTTTTTCGCGACCTGAAACATTTAAGCAATAATGGTAGCAGAAGGTGAAAATTGACCTTCAACTCTCCTAAGGCAGCCCTAACAACTCTTGGGACCCAGACCACCCACTTATAGCCTTGCTTAAGGCCCACACTCCAAAAATAGCCCAGAAGACCCAGCTTGGGATATTTGCGAAGGACACCACCCCAGTTTATCAGCCCACCACCACTGTCTTTCGGGGTCGCCGCCCAAGAGCACTGCCGTCCTGTCACTTTAGGCTCCATCAGTTTCACCACCGTGCAGGAAGCTGCTACATCATCCCGTCACTTTAGTTCATATTAGTTGTTGGCTAGTTGTTTCTTCTTGGAGGTGTTGTTTGTCTACAAAACCAGTAGGAAAATGGTGAAGTTCTGTTGATCGATGAGCATCACCGAAAAATAAATTGCTGAAGTGAAGACAATTAACTAACTTGAACCTGTGGATTCAATCAAAATTATAAGGTGAATCCCACAAAGGATTTACACTTCTTTGGAGATTTCTTCTGATGAAATTCCACAAAGGGCTTATTTGACATTGACTTGGTATCAAAGAAAATGGCTTCTACTCATATGAACTACTTGGCTCACACAAGTAGGTAATGGGAGTGACAATCGTAGTCATGGAGGTTTTGATTCAGTTCATTCCAACCATGGCAATGACAATTACAGTGGCAACTACACCAAGAGCAGTTATAACAATCATAGTCATGGAGGTTTCATCAGTTTTGTTTTTCAATTTCACCATGTTAATTCTGACTACCGGTCTTATCAATATCTTTTGCCCAAAAATTTGTAGAACAAAATAAAATGAACAGAACACAAACATCTTCAGGAAGAAAGCATGATGAACAAGATTCAATAGCCAAGGGTAATAGGATATCATTAATGATCAAGTGCTACTGGAATACATATCCCACAGAATCATCATTCTGGAAATGATATAGGCCTAGTCATCACAGAGATTCATAACATAATAACAGACCATTAAGTTCATAACATATAGATGATCACAGAGATCAAATTCACTCCTTGCTGCTTCAACACATACTGGGTCATCTGGTTCGAACTGGAACCTATAAGTCATGTGGTTGTGCACCCCTAAAAGGTTTGGCATACTCCCATCATCATCAACAGAGATGATGGTGAGACAGCCCTCATCCTCAAACAACTCGGAGGCATTTTGCAGCTCCAGAGGCGCTCCACCCTCCAAGTGCAGCACAACTGCCGGTCCCCTGCTCAGAAATTCGGTTCGTCCTTCATATTTTTGAAGCTCATAACACAGCTCCAAACCCGATTGCGTTTGGTTCAGTGGCGCCATCCCATACTTGTCCATGAAATGCTTGACAACCATATCCCTCAACTCCTGCATACGGCTTGAACATTGCAGTGTATGGAGAAATCGAGTCAATGCCGAAAGTGAGTCCTTCCGCCGGCAGAGATCCCCGTTGACCATGATGCCGGTGACGTTGATCAAGTAGTAGTGGTGGTATAGAAGGGGAGGTTGTTCGAGGAGTCTGGTACTCTGTACCGCCCCGGTAAGGACAGCTTCAGGACCGAAGTCCAAGGTCGCGTCCTTGCCTTCCTGAAGATCACCTTCTATTGGAAACAGAGGTGGAATGCAGTAGGAAAACCGGTCCATCATGACCGGCCGGAGTTGGGTAAGGAGACCGGAATGATGACCGAGACCCAATCCCATCACACCGGAGATGGGATTCCTTGATTCGTCGTCACCACCGAAAGCCAATTGATTGAATAAGCCGCAACCGAAAGACACGTTAAGTGAAACCTCGGTAGCAGCAGCATCATCAACTACATAACCACACAAACAGAAGAAACTACTATTAAAATTTGACTACTATTACTCGGTTGTGCAGTTTAGTAAGAATATATGAGAGAATGACAATATAATGTTGTTATCAAAATACACAAACTAGCTAGCTTCACATTACCAGAGTATGAGAGTATGTCCGTGATGAAAAATCCCTTGCTATATCCAAGGTTGTAGTCGCATGAGCCGTTGGACAATGGAATGCCGAGGGGAGGAGAGCACATCGGGTCGCCAGAACTCAACAATGTAAACGTAGGGGAGTGGTTGGGGTCGAAGGACCCTCCCTCGTCCACAGGAAAGCAAAGCTCGCGCTCTGGAACCTGTAACCAGGTCATGGGGCTTACGGTATCAAAAGCCGGAGTGCCTATGCCCAGTTGGACATAGAACATGCCGGAGTTGGATGGGAGAATGGCACGAGGAGCTGCTAGTGCGAGGTCACTAATGGGTTTGTTGGAACGTTTGATGGGGAAAGAGTTATTTCCAGCAGCCAGTGCTGCTGGAAGCACAGCAAGGAGAAGAATTAAGTTTGATAGTTTCATGGTTATGGGGCTTGGGACTTGATAATGGATCTTCTGGCTCCAAGGTCTCATATATAGGGGAGGACTTCATTAGGGGACTTGATAATGGATCTTCTTTGCTATAGTTATGACGTAGCCAGGATGCAGATTTGGCCAAAAGGTTCACATGGCTGCGTGCCTACTGTGAACAGACCCCAGTAGATTGTAGGTACTTTACATGGGAAAAATTGAAAATGATTTGACCCTAATCCTAATATTAAAATGATAGGATTTGACATTATTTTTAAAATATTGTAGATTATTTTTTTTTTTTGAAGGGATATTGTGGACTATTTTAATATGGAGAAGTTTTTTGGTGATTGTTGAAGGATGTCAACATAATGTGTGTCTCTATAAATTAGGGTTTAGAGTTGTAATAGGAGAAGGTTCTAGGTATTCAATGTATTCAGATTCTATTACATTTTATGTACTTTGTAACTCCCTATATAAGGGCTCCTATTATCAATAATAAACACACAATAACAATTCTCAAAAACACGTTATCAGCACGAGCACTAACCCTAGCCGAAAAAAAAAAGAAAAAAAAACATAAAACCCTAAACACTAAAAACTGCCGAAAACCCTAGCCTGCTGCCCCTGCCTCCTGCCGCAGCCTCCAACCTCCCTGCCGCAGCCTCCAGCCCTGCTGCAACCTCCCTGCCGCAAGCCGCTGCAGCCTACTGCTGCCCTTGCCGCGCACCAGCCCACCGGCCTATCTGCAGCCCGCGCTGCCCAGCTCTCCTGCTTGCTACCTGCAGCCGTGCACGCCCTCTGCGTCCTTGCTGTGTTCCTCACCCAGCACGCCTGCTGCCACACCGCTTGCTGCCAAGACTACGCTGCTGCTGCCGCAAGCCTTGTAGCCCGTGTTGCATCCTCCTGCCATGCTCGCACACCCCAGCAACTAGCGCCGAAGCCTCCGCAGCCCTGCAGCCTGCCTTCCTGCGCTGCTACTGCTTGCGTCCGTGCACACCACCTGTTGCTGCTATCACTTATTGTTGCTGCCCCAAAAACACGCCTGCTCCAACACGCGCGTGTTCTCAACCCCAAATCATCACGTAAGATTTTGTAATTAAAGTTGCTGCTTTTTGTACTTTAAATTCCTTTTATTTTCTGCAGAATGTTGGAATATATGTTGCCAAATGGTTTTGAGTATTTAACAAAGCGGAATTGTGGGGATTCACGCTTAACGAACTAAGAGTGTTCGTATGAACTAAGAGTGTTTATAAATTAAACGAACTAAGAGCGTTCGTATGAACTAAGAGTGTTCATAATGCTTGGACTAAGAGCGTCCGTAAGCATCTAATTGTGACCATATTAAAACATCATTGTTTGGTCTAATCCAAAAGAGATTCTTGGAAATTGATTTCTTGGTAGGATAGCTCGGAAATCTTATTATTTTAGTTTTCGTGGAAGTTTAGCTCCGAAACTAATATATCTTCTCTTCTTATTTTCAGGATGTCGAATGAACCTAGGCTCGACTTTCCCATGTTTGACTCAACATGCTCGGATTACCATAACTGGGTAACCGATGTTGAGAACCATCTCACTTCAAAGAGAATATTACCCATAATCCAGGCACCTAACCCAGATCTTGTGTTCGTCTGAACACCTGCAAAGCATGCTCAAGCAGTCATCTTGATGCGACGTCATATGGACAAAGCACTTAGATTGGAGTATATGTCGATCAAGGATGCAAGAGAGCTATGGGTAGCGCTAGAAGAGCGCTTTGGCAATGTCTAAGATTCCCTCATCCCTAACTTGAATGTTCAATGGAACAATCTGCGCTTTGCTAACTTCAAGTCTGTTGCTTAATATAATTCAGAAGCTCTTCGCATACAATCCATGTTGAGATTTTGTGGACAACCTATCACAGAGCAAGAGCTAATTGAGAAAATTCTCTCCACCTTCCCCGTTTCAGCTATTGTGGTATCAAAGCAATATCGTACTGAGGTCAATGCTGGACGGATTACGAGGTTTCATCAGCTTATCAATATCATATCTGTAGCTGAGAAACATGATAACATACTTATGAGGAATTATAATTCAAGGCCCATCGGAACTAAGAGCGTTCATGAGGTGAATTATAATGCACCCAAAGGAAGGCGCAAGAAGCGGAACCCTAATAAGGGATATAAGGGACGTATGGGTCCATATAACCACCCTAACAAGGAAGGAAACCGCAAGTTTGGTGCGGATACAAGTGGTGGCAATGCCACACGTGGGAGATGTGGTCGTGGTATCCCTAGTTGTGGTGGAGGCGCCATGACTCGTGGTGGAGGCACCATGGGTCGTGGTGGTGGCGCCAACCCCCCTAGGGAACGCCCACAACGTGCACCTCAACTGAAGGGAGGCAACCACAATGATATGTGTCATCGATGTGGATCAAGTGAGCATTGGTTCAAGCAATGCAAGGCAAGCGAGTAACTAGCTACAAGATACAGGGCATATAGGGACCTGAGGGAGCAAGAAGTGTACCTTGCAGAAGAAGAAGAAGATGGTGGAGATGTCAACCTCACCATAGAGGACTTCAAAGCTGAAGATGAAGTGCACAAGGATGCTGCAGACTTTGATTATAATAGTCCTTTTTATTTTCCAAGAATTTTGTAATGGCAATATGCCTTAGTCAATAAGTGACAATTGTATTTACTCTTTCTCATGTGGCGCACCCAATAAAATATGATGTCTAGGAAAGTCATTGAGATCATTGGTACTTAAGAGAGCCTCGTTCCGCTAACATCTCTCTCTACTTTCCTGGTCATATTTGATTGGAATTACTAAACGGATAGAGTGACTACAATGTGTCTCAGTTTGATTTTCTTTATTTCGGATTAGACTTTTTGGAAGTTTTGATGTAATCATTGGCTATTTTTATTAATAAAGTATCGTATTATTATTCGATGTCATGGACATGTTTTAATTCCAAACTTTATTATTTTTCAGTATGTTTCCTGGAGAGTTGGAATGCCTTGTTGATAGTGGCACCACACATACTATATTGCGACATAGGCAACTATTTTTATGGATGATGCCTAGTCGATCTTCTATGACTACGATGGCTGGACCATCACAATTGATTCATGGTCGAGGACCAGCTCAATTTATGTTGCCAAATGGCACAAGTATTAATGTCACCGAAGCTCTATATACTCCTAGGGTTGGAAGGACCCTATTGAGTTTTAAAGATATAAGAGCCAATGGTTTTCATGTGGAAACACATTGTGAGAATGGACAAGAGTTCATTTGCGTCACCTCTAATGACTACAGACATAAATGAGTATTAGATAAACTTATGTGTTGCTCTAGTGGGTTGTATGCAACCACTATTCGAGTCATTGAATCCAACCATATATGCCATGAGAGATAACTTATGGGATTCTGACACATATAGACTTTGGCACGATCGTCTGGGACACGCAGGTCGTGATATGATGATCCGTATACTAAAGACTTCACACGGACATCCATTTTTCAAAACGAAAAGAAGTCAGAACCAAAATTTGGTCCAAGGTATGGCCAGAGCCGCCTACCCCTTGCGGCCCAAAAGTGGTGTTGACATCACTAATGCCTCCTTGGTTCCTTTTTCTACTTCTAAAGTCAATTGTGACTTCGTGGTACAACCAAATTCCTCCTTGGTTGCTTCCAAATCTCATCATTCGTTTTGCAAAGCCTCCTCTTTAGCAAAGTTAGGATCTAAACCATCCTATGCAAAGGACACTAACGAAAACATACCATTCTTACAAAGAATCCAAGGTGATATTTGTGGACCTATCCAACCAACTTGCGAACCATTTAGATATTTTATGGTGTTGGTTGATGCATCGATACGTTGGTCACATATCATGCTTTTGTCCACAAGAAATGCTGCATTTGCTAAACTCCTAGTACAAATCATTAAATTAAGGGCTCACCACCCTGATCATCCCATTAAGTCAATTCGTCTTGACAATGCTGGAGAGTTTACATCAAAAACTTTTGATAACTATTGCATGTCCATTGGGATTGAGGTTGAACACCCTGTTCCTCATGTTCACACCCAAAATGGTCTTGCAGAAGCTGCCATTAAACAACTTCAAATGGTCGCTAGAGCATTGGTTATGCGCACCAATCTCCCTGTCTCTGCTTGAGGCTATGCAATATTGCATGCAGCTGTGCTCATTCGTCTGAGGCCTACTGCCACTCAACCCTTTTCTACATCCCAGATGGTTACTGGATATGAGCCTGATGTCTCACACTTACGCATATTTGGGTGTGCAATTTATGTGTCAATTGCGCCGCCACAGCGCACCAAAATGGGTCCTCAAAGACGATTAGGCATTTATGTTGGATATGACTATCCAACGATTATCCGCTACTTAGAACCCCTGACTGGTGATCTATTTACTGCTAGATTTGCAGATTGTCACTTTGATGAGACAGTCTTCCCGTCGTTAGGGGGAGATAAGAACAATAATGTTCAACAGGAACAACAGAAATTGTCGTGGTCTGTCTCCACTTTGTCTCATCTTGATCCCCGAACCGCACAGTCCGAAATTGAGGTGCGGAGAAACCTTGATCTTCATAACGTAGCAAACTCTATGCCTTATGCATTTTCTTATATCGCTAAAGTGACAATATCACATATACCTGCTGCAAACGTGCCTGCAAGGATTGATGTCCCTATAAATCATGGACATGGCGCCACCCCTAGGGGTATTGGGCATGGCGCCGCCACCACTAATGGTGATGATAATGTGGCTCAGGCCAGGCTCCCAGCAAGGAAACGTGGGAGGCCCAAAGGTTCGATGGATTCTCGCCCAAGAAAGAAAGCGAGTTTAGCACAAAAAGATTCATTAATCATCGACATAAACAACCCGTCTCATGAAGATATTCCGGATTATGGTTATGTCCAAGAGACATCATAGGGGGACGCTCCAATGTCAGAACCAATTCCAAAGAATAGAGAGATCTCCATGAATTACACTAGTGTACATGAGACGTTGGGTCGAGATTCTATTATCCTTGATGATGTGTTTGCATATTCTATCGCTCAAGGAATTATAGAATATGATGATATCGAACCTCGCTCCGTTGAAGAATGTCAACGAAGAGCAGACTGGCCTAAATGGAAAAGTGTGATCCAGGTTGAATTGGATTCACTAACAAAGAGACATGTATTTGGGCCTATAACGCTGACACCCCCAAATATAAAGCCTGTTGGCCATAAATGGGTCTTTGTTAGAAAGCGTAATGAGAAAAATGAGGTTGTTAGATACAAAGCATGCCTTGTGGTGCAAGGTTTCTCACAACGCCTTGGAATCGACTACGAGGAGACATACTCTCCCGTAATGGATGTTATAACGTTCCGCTACCTTGTCAGTTTGGTAGTTTCCGAAAAACTTTACATGCAGCTTATGGATGTGGTTACAGCATATCTCTATGGGGATCTAGATTAAGATATATATATATATATATATATATATATGAAGATTCCAGATGGACTTCAATTACCCAAGTCAAGTGGCTCTAAACCACGGAGCGCGTTTTCAATAGGATTGAGACGCTCACTATATGGATTGAAACAATCCGGACGGATGTGGTATAACCGTCTAAGTGATTACTTGATTGGGAAGGGATATGAGAACAATGAAATATGCCCATGCGTGTTTATAAAAAGGACAACTTCTGGATTTGCAATTGTAGCAGTTTATGTCGACGACATGAACCTAATTGGAACTCTAGATGAGTTAAAGGAAACTACTAAGTACTTGAAATCCGAATTTGAGATGAAAGATCTTGGGAAAACACGGTTTTGTCTCGGATTAGAACTCGAGCACCGTGGTGATGGGATTATGATTCATCAGTCAGCATATACTCAAAAATTATTAAGGCGCTTTAATGAAGATAAAGCAAATCCTGTGAGTACTCCCATGATCAGTCGTAGTCTTGAGCCTGAAAAAGATTTATTTCGTCCAAGGGATGAGGTTGAAGACTTATTAGAGGCTGAAGTGTCCTATCTAAGTGCAATATGCGCATTATTGTACTTAGCTCAATGCACAAGACCAGATATCTCATTTGCAGTGAACTTGTTAGCTTGACACAATTCTATGCCAACACGCCGCCATTGGATTGGTGTAAAGACAATCTTTCGATACTTGAGAGGTACGAGATTGATATGGGCTTGTTTTATCCCTACAAAGAGAGAAGAAATAACGGAAGTGTGGGATCGGACTCCACAAGGCAAAACGCCACCTTTCGTGCTCCTCCTCCCCTCCTTCAAAATGACAACGATGTCTTGATGGGTTTTGCTGATGTAGGGTATCTCTCTGACCCTCACAAAGGTCGCTCCCAAACGGGTTATGTCTTTACCATGGGAAGCACTGTGATATCTTAGAGGTCTACCAAGCAGACCCTTGTTGCTACTATCATGCAGAGATTATTGCTCTACATGAAGCTGTGCGAGAATGCATATGGCTAAGGTCTATTGTTAGACACATTCGAGGAACTTATGGTTTGAAGTCTACCACAGATGAACCTACATGTATTTATGAAGATAATGCAGCTTGTATTGAGCAAATGAAGTTAGGCTTCATCAAAGGCGATAACACCAAACATATATTGCCTAAGTTCTTTTACAATCAGCAACAACAGACACTCCTAAATATTGAAGTGAACCAAATCCGATCTGAAGATAATGTAACAAACTTATTTACTAAGTCGTTACCTAAATCCACCTTCGAGAAACATGTGAAGAGCATCGGATTAAGAAAGTTATCCGAACTTCCATGATTGTAGCAATCAGGGGGAGATATTGAAATCAGGGGGAGGTATGATGTCTACATGTTCGATCTCGAAGAGTGAAGGATGTGTTGTGCTCTTTTTGCCATTCGACCAGGGTTATTTTTGTCCCACAGGGTTTTTGTTACCTGGCAAGGTTTTTTGTGAGGCAACGATCAAAGCGTCATCACCAAGTTTGAGCGGCGCAAGGGGGAGTGTTGAAGGATGTCGACATAATTTGTGTCTCTACAAACTAGGGTTTAGAGTTGTAATAAGAGAAGGTTCTAGGTATTCAATGTATTCGGATTCTATTACCTTTTATGTACTTTGTAACTCCCTATATAAGGGCTCTTATTATCAATAATAAACACACAATTACAATTCTCTACAACAATGATTAATTTAATCATTAAGTAGCGTAAGACGAAGTTTCTTATTATTTTTCTAATAACTACTACTGGTGCCGGAGTGGTAGAATTTCTCCGGATACAAGTTGTCCACTTGTCGCAGGAATGTGATTCTTCCAAACGTATGCAACCTCTGCCCCTATGGCCACTGTTGCCTCGTGATTTTGGGAACATAGCTGAACGGAGTTTTCTCCATCTAGGAGGTCAAAAAGTCCAACTTGCTCTCGATGGCTCTGGAATCCCCCAGCGGGGTGGTCTACCCTATGTTATACTGATAACATTTGAATATGAAATCATTGCCACTGAGGAGAGCCATGTCTTGGATGTCAAGTGCAGAGTGCGTACTACTAACCATCACGAGGTGCATCACCATCCCCACCAGTTGTACCGGCCGAAATTAGCTTCCACAGATACTTTATGCCTGAACTATACCCTCATGCGCTAGTAAATAATAATAGCTGGGTTCACAAGCAATATTTGCCACACTTCCGAGCAATAATTGATGCACTTCTGGTAATACACCGAACCATTTGGACTCTCTATGTAAAGATGGTTCCTTTCATATTCTAGTTACCCGTTGAAGCCTTGCAGAAAATATATATTACCTATGCTGCATATGATAGACAGAAAATAATTCAATTATAAGACCAAATAACGAGTGTTGCACTAGAATGATATGAAGGCAAAAGTGGAACAAGTTTGTTTTGTATTTGAAAAAGGTTCCCAGTTGTTCAATTATGATAGACAGAAAAGTAAGTTTGAGTTGAAGGGTTATTTTCAATTTCTACTTTCCCATAGAAGCCTCTGTAGAACATATTACCTATGCTGCGTATGATGGACATAAAATAATTCAATTATAAGACCAAATATAACAAGTGTTGCACGAGAAGGATTATGATATGAAGGCAAAAGTGGAACAAGTTTGTTTTGTATTTAAAAAAGTTTCCCAGTAGTTCATGTGCTTATCAAAGTTTGCAAGCAACCCCTCATCATTCATCAAGTCTTCGTCATTTTGACATAATGAATTTTGAATACGATATATATTATTAACGCCAGTAGTACGTAGCTGACAGCTAGCTTTGTGGGAAGATTAACATAAATGAACAATGCTTTAAACTGGTGAAAATTAAAGAACGTAAGAAGTAGAATTTACAAAATTGATACAATTTGATGATTTACTCTTGCAGAAGTAACTAATCAATCCATGCATTCCATTAGAAATAAGAAATGCAAGAGACCCTAAAATTCTTAACATGCATTTAATTTAGATTCTGTCGTAGTGGTATGGGTCGGGTATCAGTACCGGGTTTAGCCGGATTTATGGGTGAAAAGAGTTTTCGCGTAACTTGAGATCTAAGGGAGGCCCTATTAAGAAACCAAAACAGGTCCAACCCAGCCTGCCGAAGTAATCCATTTGGGTGAGACCAAAAACCATACAATTAAACTTTTACAGCGCAGGGAGAATCACAATGGTGACGAGACAGGTCGCTCATTCTACTGCAGCTGCGAATACTACCACCTAATCAATTAGACGGCCATAAATTTCCCTCCCCTAGATTCTGTTTTCTGAGATTCGTCTAAGTTTCTAGCTCATAGTTTTTGTAACTTCTATCTCAGCGTTCTTCATTTCCTTGAGATTCTTAACCTTTGATCCAATGAGATTATGAGAAGCCACTCTCTGTGACTTTTGGGCAAGCTATTGTCGAAAGCCTTTCTCCTCTCAGCTCTTTAATTTGTGGTTATCAGCTGGCGTGTTTACCTTTATGGCAATATGGAAGGCTCGGAATAGGCTAAGCTTTGATAATCGTCTCCCTATCTTTTCTACTATGTGTTGTTCAATTATGGCATGAATTCATCAAATTAGTTTGTTTGCTCCTGGTCACTATAAGGATGTTCTGGATGCCCAATTATTGTCTTCTCTTGGAGTTGCTCCTAAACGTGGTAAGCCTCTCAATCACCATGTCTTTTGGAAATGGCCAATTTTTCCTTGGGTCAAAGTAAACACTGACGACTTGGTGAAAGGCAATCCAGGCCCGATAGCTTGTGGGTTGTGTTTCGCGATGCCTTAGGTGGTTTTTTAGGGAGTTTTTGTCAGTCACTTGGTTGGAATTCTTCCTTCTTTTCTGAACTTTATGCTGTTATTTTGGCTATCGAAATTGCCTTTGCTAGAGGGTGGTTCTATTTATGGTTGGAAAGTGATTCTATTAGTGTGGTAGCTTGCTTCTCTTCTATGGAATTTAAGAGTTCATTGGCGCAATTGTTTCTCTAAATTTTCAATGTAGTCATATTTTTAGAGAAGGTAATGTTGTAGCTAACAAGATGGCAAATCTGGGAATCTCAAATGCAATGTTTACTTGGTATGATAATCCTCCTAGTGAGCTCCACAGGTTTCTACAAGTTGATTATTCAGGTTTTCCAAATTATCGTTTTTCATAGTGAAAGGGCTGCCTTGTTTTTATGGGTGGAAAAAGCAGGAAAGATAAGGAGTGCCTTTTTTTTTTGTCTTTTAGTTTATTTTGTTTTGGAAGCGGTCTTGGCTTAGTCCCCCGCTTCTCAATGATCTTATGTACTTCCAACTCTTTGGGAATTATCTTCTTTACTTTGCAATTTTGTATTTTCTCTCGGCAAGGTTTGGTCTAGTCCCCCTTGCTATGTATCTTTTTTTTCCTTCATTATTAATAAATTCGGGTAAGAGGTGCTAAGTTAGCTCTTACACCATTTCCTTAAAATATATATATATATATATGTATATATATATATATAATAAAAATTATGTCTTTTTTTTATTTTTATTTTTTTATCTTTCTGAAAGATGATAAAAGGATTTCACTCCTACCCCCATAGTGACTCGAACCCATGACCTGGATCTTAGGTAGTGGGTGCTCTAACCACTGAGCTAAAATTATGTCTTGTCCGTTCTAGTCTTCATGGTATATTGATTATGCGGATATTGACGTCAGCTCAAAGCTTTGATATCATCATTTTCTTATATGTCATCCTTTCTGTTACAAGTATGTAACTAATAATAACAGTACAAAAAGGCTTAAAGACATTTTAATCTTTCTTTGAAATTAAGGAAAAGCCAAAGTGAGCTGTGAGAATAAAATTAAGGAATTGAAAACTAAGATATCTCTCACTTCCTCGAGAGAAACCCTACACACCCAAAACCAGTTTTTTCCTTACCGTGAGTATTCGACCTAGTCAGGCGACGGCCGACGGGTGCAAGCCTCCGGCCTTGCCGTCGTCTGGGGTCTGCTGCCGGACGGGTATTTGATTCAAAGAGCTTGCGAGGGTTTCCATGGATGGTTGCGCTCGATGTAGTCGCAGGAAGCCTCGTCTTATGTTTTCTGGTTGCAACTTGACCGGTGACGTGATTGTGTAGTTCAAGACAGATGGCTTGGGTTCTACATCGATTGTAGGCAGAGAGTACGGTGGTGGACCGACGTGCTTCAGGCTGGCGTGTGCTGTGGCAGGTTTGGATCGAAGTGGCAAGGGGTCGTGGCGGTGTAGATCTGGGCGGCATGGGTCAGGGCAGGGAGGGTCGGCAGGGGTCGGAGCAGAGCAGGTTGGGTGGCGCCGCTGGGCTTGTGGTGTACAACATGTGGTCTAGAGAGGATGTGCTGAAGACCAGGCTGGCATGTTGTGCTCTGAAGGTGGACTACTCCTTTGGATGCTCTTGGGCTTTCTAATTTGGGCTGGGGTTGTTGGCCCTAAGCCCAACTCTATGTTATTAGCTTTTGTCTAATTACACTATTTTTCTCTTAACTGTCTGGCCTACAGAATGTTGATATTCTGCATCCAAAGAGGAAGAGTTTCTTGATGCACCGCAATTGAGCGCATTGGCTTCGAAAGCTTTTCTTTGCTATCATTCCTAGATAGAATATTGTTGTTCTGATAGGCTCCTAAATAAAGGAGCAGAAATGTTTCAAGTGTAATGGTACCTAATCCCTGGTAGGAACTATGTATCCATACCATTCTGGCCTATTTTTAACCATTAATGATATCTTCTTTACCTCAAAAAAAAAAAAAAAAAAAAAAAAAATCCTAGGAGAGCTTTTTTCTCTCAACCCTAGCTGTAGCCTCCAATACTACACCCTAGCTTCTTCGTTTCTTCTCTTCGATCCTATGGCTTCCCTTGAAGCTGTGACCGCGAGTTTTGTTGCATCCCTTGCAATAGCTGAGGGTGATGGTGCTCTTGATATTAGCAAGGTTGGGGGTGGCCATGTTCATCGTTCTTCCCAGGCTTTGCTCCTCGTGAAATCTCTAATATGCCGACTTGTTGACCCATCTACTTTCAACCTTCGCACTTGGGTGGTCGACAAGGGTTTCCAGGTTCAAAAGAAGGTGGGTGTGGCTCCTTTGCATCTCACTTACCCTACTGCTGATGTTGTTCAGGAGGGTAGCCCTATAGATAAGGGCAACGGGAAGCTCTAAGATTTCTGTTTCTTGGTACCTAGCATGTGACGCTTCAAGTCTATTGCTATTTAAGTTTAGTTTCTCTAATTGTACACCAATTGAGGTCTTTAAGTGTTAGAGAGATTTGTGTAACTGAAGATCCATGCAATCAAAACTGAACATCAGTTTTGATTCTTTGTATTTTATACCATTGAATACTGTTTATGACTTATTGTAACAGTAGCATAACAGTCAAATTACCTTAGCTATATAATTGTACATTGTAATTAGATTGAATCAATACAGAAACAACATTTTCTACATGGTATCATAGTTTAGGTTGCTTACCTCTTTCCGATCCGATTTCATCTTCCTCTGCTGTTCTTCCTCATCATGGTCACCACTGCTTCTTCCTCATCTCCAAACACTTCCAGCTTTATCAAACTCACTGAAACCAACTATCTAGTTTGGCTTCGGCAACTCAAACCATACCTCAATGGCAATGATCTGTGGTGCTATGTTGACGGTTCCAAACCTGCTCCCCCACCTACCATCATGTCCACTCCTTCTGAAGGCCAAACTCCTATCCCTATCCCCAACCCAGCCTACACCAAATGGTTCAAAGAAGACCAAATCATCGTCAGCATTCTCACTGAAAATATTGCTCAGCTGACCATTGGTTTCGAAACATCCAAGGACATCTAGGATTGTCTTCAGCGCCATTTTTTCCAAAAATCTGTTGCCAGTGCCTCTACTCTCAAGATGCAGCTTCTTGATCTCCAGAAAGGTAACCAATCTATTGATGAATACCTCCGCCAAGCCAAGGCCATTGCCGATGCCTTAATATCCATCAATAAACCTGTTTCTGATGAAGACTCGGTCATTGCTACTCTACACGGCCTTGGCCCTGATTATGGCATGCTCCGCACTGCACTCACCCAAAACCCACCCCTCCCTGACTTCTCTGAGCTCCGAGCTCGCATCCTTTCCTTTGAAACTCAACATATTGGTCCATCTGCCAATGGAACGGCCACTGCTCTCTTTAATCACAATGCTTCCTCCTCACGCCGTGACCAGCGCTCCTCGGCGACCCGTTCTTCTCACTCTGGCGGCCGATACTCCACAGGCTTCTTCCTCATCTTCATAAGAAACGTCATGCTTATCTTACTGGCAAACTTGTTCGTGCAGGCCCGTCCAGTTTGAGGGAGGGTGTTAGAGAGATTTGTGTAACTGAAGATCCATGCAATCAAAACTGAACATCAGTTTTGATTCTTTGTATTTTATACCATTGAATATTGTTTATGACTTATTGTAACAGTAGCATAATAGTCAAATTACCTTAGCTATATAATTGTACATTGTAATTAGATTGAATCAATACAGAAACAACATTTTCTACATTAAGCGATTAGGGTTACTCTAGAAAGGATTTAGGTAGTGTTGGATTTGCCCTTATATGGCTAGGTCTTTTATTGTGCTCATTTTGTTCACAATGAGGGTTACCTGTCATGTGCTTGGTAGCTTAGACCATCTAGGTTTTCATTTGGTGAGACAGCATATGATATACGTGCTTTCTGGCCATTGATAAGTTAATGAAATTATATCTTTCTAAAAAAAAAAATTAAAAAAAATAAGGGCTACACTGTTCTGGGTAATTGTTTGTTATGTAAGGAAGTGTGTGAGACAAACAATCATGGCTTTCGCTACTGCCCTGTTGCTAAAGAACTGGATGTTAACTCAAGGGAAGCATCTTGACAACAGAAATTGGGAGAGGATAATCATGCTTATTTGGGCTCTTTGGAAGAATAGGAACAAGAAGTTATGGAATGATACCACTTAAACGGCACAAGCCATTGTGGTTGGTTCGTTGACTTGGTATCAGTAATTTTTACAAGTGCAACAAATGCAAATGCAAAGTCAAGCAGCTAAGCATAGTAAATATTGGACTCTGCCGTCAACTCAAAAGCTTAAAATTAATGTTGATGGAGCTTTCCTACCCTCTAAGCATATTGGAGGTATAGGTGGAGTTATAAGAAGAGAGGATGGCGCTTTTGTTGCTGGCTTTTCTCAGTCCCTTCAATATGTGTCGTCTCCAAAGCAGGTGGAGCTGTTAGCCATTAGACCTGGAATTGACTTACTGCTACAACTCAGATTAGAGAATGTCTATGTGGAAAGCGACTGCTAGATTGCCATCCAAGAGGTTGGTGCAAATGATTCTGAGTTAAATGAGAATGCCAACCTACTTGCTGATATACATCATGGTAGTAAACTTGTTAAAGATCTGTTTTTCTTGTTTGCTCCCAGAACTGCCAATATAGTGGCACATAGATTAGCTGCTTTTGGTTATGAATCCAATACCAATCAGGTATGGATTGATCGAGCTCCAACAATTATTCTGGATGCTTTACAATTTGATTAAACCCTAAATTCAATAAAGCTTTGTGGTTTTTACTCAAAAAATAATAATAATAATAATAATAATAATAGTAAGAAAATATGTTTGTTGTTGAAGGAAAATCGACTTAGTGTGCCTTATCAAACTAGGAGTAGTAATAGGAGAGAATGTTCTAGAATTCATAGTTTTATTCGGATTAGATTTCCTTGTAACATTAGAACATGTACTTTGTAATCCCTATATATAGGGCTCCTATTCTCAATAATGAAACACAATTCTCTCATCAATCTCTCTTGAATTCTTTCTTCCTTAAACACGTTATTAGCACGAGCCCTAACCTTGAGATCAAAAATCCACAACCGGAAAATTCTTCAACATCACCTTGTCACCGTTGCACCTAGCCCGTGCTAGACTAGCCGTTGCTGCCCACCTGCGTGCCCCTGCGTTGCACACTGTCCCTGCAGTCCTTACGCACCCGTGTGCCGCCTACTGCCCCTGCAGCACAGCAGGACGCTCGTTCCTGTGCAGATCAGCTTGCTTGAAAGCCCCGAAACGTCTTGATAAGTACCTCAGATCAAAATGCTTCCTTCATCAAAGTTGTTCGTCTCTGTCTCTTCTATCTGACCTCAGAATTTCAGACATATTGGAGTTGTTTTGAGACCTATACACCAATCGAAGTGAAAGCTTTTCAGAGGCAAATCTACTCCGAATTTCAACAAAAAAAAAAACCCTTGAAAACCGCTGCTGCCACCTTCAAGCATCACTGCAGCAGCTCCTAGCCCACACTAGCCTTATCTGCGTGCCTGCCCCTGCAGCGCCTACCCGCCCCTGCGCACGCATCCGTCGGCCAGCTTCTTGGCTTACCTCAGCCAGACCTGTATCGACCACACAGCAGGGATTGAAAGATAGTTTGCAATCCCCGACCCAGGATCGAAAGTACGTCTGCATCAACACGCGCGTGTATTGAGAATTTCAAGTTCCGAAATTCATGAGTAAGTTTTCACAAGTTGTTCCCGTTTTTAAAATTTAAATTTACTCTTCTTTGGGGACTTGCAAAATCCTTTCCTCTACATTCCACCTTTCTATAACGTGGGTTCGATTTTCTAAAAGAAAAATTGTGGAGATTCACGCTATATACAAACTAAGAGCGTTCGTGATCTTCGGACTAATAGCGTCCGTGAGCATAAAAATTTGACCATATAAACGTCATTAGTTTCAATCCAAATCCAAAAAATTTGGACACTATCAACAAAGACAGAGGTTATAACTCTTTCTCACTAGGCGTACTTAAGAGTAATTGTGATGTCTAGGAAATGTTTGAACTGAGAGAACGGTTTTAAAAGTGAGCAACACTCCACCAAAATCTCGCCTTACCTTACCTGGTCACAACCAAATTGGAATTGCCAAACGGATTGAGTAACTACTACTTGTCTAAGCTTGATTATCCTTTTTGGATTAAATTTAGAAACTTTGACGTAATCATTGGCTTTCATTGAAATAAAGTGTCGATTTTGATTCGAACTTTATTCATTCAAGTATATATCTCGAAGAGCTAGAATGCCTCGTGGATAGTGCTACCACGCACACCATACTTCGAAATAGGCAGTCATTTCTTGAGATGACACCTACTCGATCTTCAGTGACTACGATGGCAGGGTCATCTAAATTGATTCATGGTCGAGGATCAGTTCAATTCTTGTTGCCACATGGCACAATCATTAATGTCACTGAAGCTCTCTACACTCCTAGGGCTGAAAGAACTCTTTTGAGCTTCAAAGATATAAGAGCCAATGGTTTTCATGTGGAAACACATTGTGAGAATGGACAAGAGTTTCTTTGCATCACCTCTAATGACTACGGACATAAAAGAGTATTAGAGAAACTTATGTGTTGCTCTACTGGGTTGTATGCAACCACTATTTTAGTCATTGAATCCAACCATGTTATGAGAGATGATTTATGGGATTCTGACACATATAGGCTTTGGCATGACTGTTTGGGACACCCAGGTCATGATATGATGATCCGTATATTAAAGACTTCACACGGACATCCATTTTTCAGAACGAAAAGAAGTCAAAATTGGTTTTTGGACACCGAAAGAGCCCCTGCGCCTCACGGCGCCGTCACCCCCAAAACTAGTCATCCTTGGCCAGTGCCGCCGTCCCCCTGCGGCCTCAGGGTGGCATTGACGCCACCAATGCTCTTTCTACTCCAACTTTTGCTTCTAAAGTCAATTGTTACTTCGTGGCTCAACCAAAATCCTCATTGGTTGTTTCTAAAGCCTATCATTCGTTCTGCAAAGCCTGCTCTTTAGCAAAATTAGGATTGAGACCATCCTATGCAAAGGACACTAAAAAAAATATACCATTCTTGCACAAAATCCAAGGTGATATTTGTGGACCTATTCAACCACCATGCGGACCATTTAGATATTTTATGATGTTGGTTGATGCATCGATACGCTGGTCACATGTTATGCTATTGTCCACAAGGAACGCTACATTTGCTAAACTCCTAGCACAAATTATTAAGTTAAGGGCTCACCACCCTGATCATCCTATTAAGTCTATAAGATTAGACAATGCTGGGGAGTTTACATCAAAAACTCCGCCATTAAACGACTACAAATGGTCGCTAGGGCATTGGTAATGCGCACCAATCTTCCTATTTCTGCTTGGGGCTATGCAATATTGCATGCAGCTGTGCTTATTCGTTTGAGGCCTACTGCCACTCAACCCTTTTCTGCGTCCTAGATGGTGACTGGATATGAGCCTAATGTCTCACACTTACGCATATTTGGATGTGCAGTATATGTGCCTATTGCGCTGCCACAGCGCACCAAAATGGGTCCTCAACAACGATTAGGTGTTTACGTTGGATATGATTCTCCAACCATTGTCCGCTACATAGAACCATTGATAGACGATCTCTTTACCGCTAGATTTGCAGATTGTCACTTCAATGAGACAGTCTTCCCGTCGTTAGGGGGAGATAGGAACATAAATGTTCAACAGGAACGACAGGAATTGTCGTGGTCTGTCCCCACTCTGTCTCATCTTGATCCCCGAACCGCACAGTCCGAAATTGAAGTGCGGAGAATTCTTGATCTTCAGAACGTAACAGAATCAATGCTTGATGCTTTTTCTGATATCGCTAAAGTGACGAGATTACATATGCCTGCTGCAAAAGTGTCTGCAAGGATTGATGTCCCTAAAATTAGAGAACATGACGCCATCTCAAGGGCAACTGAGCATGGCGCCAACGTCCCCTCTCATAGTGATGGTGATGTTGTGGCTAGGCCCACGGCTCCTGCCAGGAAGCGCGGGAGGCCCATAGGTTCGATGGATTCTTGCCCAAGAAAGAAAGCGAGTTTGGCACAGAATAATTCATTAATCATCGATGTAAATAATCCATCTCATGAGAATATTCCGGATTATGGTTATGTCCAAGAGACATCATTGGGGGACGCTCCAATGTCATAACCAATTCCAGAGAATAGAGAGATCTTCATGAATTACACTAGTGTACATGAGATGATGGATAGAAATTCTATGGCTATTGTTGATGCATTTGCATATCATGTTGCAAAACGAATTATAGAATATGATGATGTCGAACCTCGCTCTATCGAAGAATGTCAACGAAGAGTGGATTGGCCTAAATGGAAAGATGTTTTCCAGGCTGAATTGGATTCACTAGCAAAGAGACAGGTATTTGGGCCTATAACACAGACACCCCCAGATGTAAAACCTGTTGGCCATAAATGGGTCTTTGTTAGAAAGCGTAATGAGAAAAATGAGGTGGTTAGATATAAAGCCCGCCTCGTGGTGCAAGGTTTCTCACAACGCCCTGGAATAGACTACGAGGAGACATATTTCCCCGCAATGGACGTTATAACGTTTCGCTACCTTGTTAGTTTGGTAGTTTCTGAAAAACTTGACATGCAGCTTATGGATGTGGTTACAGCATATCTCTATAGGGATCTAGATTCAGAGATATATATGAAGGTTCCAGATGGACTTCAATTATCCAAATCAAGTGGCTCTAAACCACGGAGTGCGTTTTCAATAAGATTAAAACGCTCACTATATGGATTCAAACAATCCTGACGGATGTGGTATAACCGTCTAAGTGACTACTTGATTGAGAAGGAATATATTAATAATGAAATATGCCCATGCGTGTTCATTAAAAGAACAAGTTCCGGATTTGCAATCGTAGCAGTTTATGTCGATGACATGAACCTAATTGGAACTCTAGATGAGTTGAAGGAAACTGCTAAATACTTGAAATCCGAATTTGAGATGAAAGATCTTGGGAAAACACAGTTTTGTCTCAGTTTAGAACTCGTGCACCGTAGTGATGGCATTTTGATCCATCAGTCTGCATATACTCAGAAAATCTTAAGGCACTTTAATGAAGATAAAGCAAAGTCTGTGAGTACTCCCATGATCGGTCGTAGTCTTGAGCCCGGAAAAGATCCGTTTCATCCAAAAGATGAGGATGAAGAACCATTAGAGGCCGAAGTGCCCTATTTAAGTGCAATAGGCGCATTATTGTACTTAGCTCAATGCACAAGACCAGACATCTCCTTTATAGTGAACTTGTTAGCTCGACATAGCTCTGCGTCAACACACCGCCATTGGATTGGTGTAAAGACAATCTTTCGATACCTAAGAGGTACGATTGATATAAGCCTATTTTATCCTTACAGAGAGAAAAGGAATGATGAAAATTTGGGACGGGACCCCAAGAGGCAAATTGCCACCGTCCATAACATGACCGCCGGCCATGTTGTCGCCGCCAGCGCCGCCGCCGCCCATGGTGCCCGGCCTCACCCTATTCCCCTCCATCAAAACGACAATGATGTTTTGATGGGTTTTGCTGATGCAGGGTACCTCTCTGACTCTCACAAAGGTCGCTCCCAAACGGGTTATGTCTTTACCATAGGAAGCACTGCGATATCTTGGAGGTCTACAAAGCAGACCCTTGTTGCTACTTCCTCAAATCATGCAGAGATTATTGCTCTACATGAAGCTATGCGTGAATGCATATGGCTAAGGTCTGTAATTAGACATATTCAAGGAAGTTGTGGTTTGAAGTCTACCACGGATGAACCTACATGCATTTATGAGGATAATGCAGCATGTATTGAGCAAATGAAGTTAGGTTTCATCAAGGGTGACAACACCAAGCATATATCGCCTAAGTTCTTTTATAATCAGCAACAACAATCATTTCTAAAGATTGAAGTGAATCAAATCCGATCAGAGGATAATGTAGCGGACTTATCCACTAAGTCGTTACCTAAATCCACTTTCGAGAAACATGTGAAGAGCATCGGATTGAGAAAGTTATCCGAACTCCCATGATTGTAGCAATCAGGGGGAGATATCGACATCAGGGGGAGCTATGATGTCTACATGTTCGATCTCGAAAAGTGAAGGACGTGTTATACTATTTTTCTCCTCCTCGAAGTAGTTTTTTGTCCCACAGGGTTTTTCACTCGAGCAAGGTTTTTAATGAGGCAACGGATGAAGCGTCACCACCAAGTTTGAGCGGCACAAGGGGGAGTGTTGAAGGAAAATCGACTTAGTGTGCCTTATGAAATTAGGAGTAGTAATAGGAGAGAATGTTCTAGAATTCCTAATTCTATTTGGATTAGATTTCCTTGTAACATTAGAACATGTACTTTGTAATCTCTATATATAGGGCTCCTATTCTCAATAATGAAACACAATTCTCTCATCAATCTCTCTTAAATTCTTTCTTCCTTAAACATTTGTATGTCCAGTTGACAACCCTGCCCAACTTGGACTGGGAGACTTTATACATGCATTTTTTTTTCACTTTATTTTCTTGAATCTCATCCACGGTTTATTTGCACGTCTTAGTTGGTTATTTGACTTGCTCTTTATGAGAAATTGACACCAGCTAAAAACCCTATAAAATGAATGTTTATTCTAATGAATATCAAGCTTTACGTTCCTAGTTTACAACTATTGAATGTATACTGCAGTTTGTCATCATTTACAGTCTCCCATCTCCCATTGCAAAGCTTATTAGGCTTTCATGGTCATTGTTGTGTTGCAGCTGGTCGGCTAGCATTTTTCTCGAATGAGAAATCCCTTGTGTGAATTTGGATTTCGTGTTGAATTCGATTACCATGATCAGGTGGAGGATTGTTCACCGAGTTAGGTTGATAGTGAGCACTAATCTCTTCCTCCTGACCCTGGTTAGACCACGGTACATCATCATTGTCGTGGCGAGATGGGGACTCGTTTGGACCTTCACTTTCAAAGTACGACATCCTTGGCAATGTATGCATACTTTCCACGTCCTGTTCGGATTGATAATGGCGCAGAAGATGAACAGGGGACATGCCATGCAATGGAGTGCCGGGTGCACTGGTTGGAACTGAATGCTTGCTCTGTTTTACATGCTTCTTTGCTGCATGGTGCCACTTTCTTATAGCATTTGCCACTCTATCATTAAAGATTGTAGGCTTCATAGTTGAACCCATCTGCATATAAAGTGTGAATTTCTTTAGTTCACATTTCTTACTGTGCAAGAAACAAAGTATTGAGTAAAAATCAGTCTAACCTGTGTTACCAAGGCATAAAGAGGAAGAGTTACATAGCTGCATAGTATTTGTATGATGACCCTGCTCAAATCACATAAATAAATTGACTCAGTAAATCAAGTCCTTCATAATCAATAATGTCTTTGTAATTAAGCTATAAAGTTAGAAAAATAACTAACCCCATTGTTATTCTTAAGACTACATCTTCCAACTTGTCATGGAAGCAAGACTTCAACCCAAATTCATACTGTAAAAGAAGAGGAGAAATGATCAACTTTGAGATTTTTACAAGATGAAGGTAAAACCATCTTGGCTAATGAGAGTGACAATTTGATGTGAGTTTACCCAAGTCCACGCAAAGAAAGCAAGTTGAAAAGCATTCTGTGAGGATAAAACATAGAAAACAAAGCTGTGTTAGTAAATTGACAGCTGGTATGGTTTATTTCTCTCATTATGTGCTACTAGGTCATGTGACGAAAAAGATAGACACATAGATCTATTCAACCGGAGATGAGAATAATTTCCAGAGTACCGTAAAGTTGGGATGAATATATTCGAACCTGAAAGAGAACAAAATGGATGATGTGAAGAATAAGACGTGGGTTGTTGAACCAGAAGAGATGGTCACCAGGCTCCACAAGCGGGGTCCCCTTAACCACTTCTCCCCTCTCTTGAATTTTGAGTCCCATCTTGGTTATTATAACCTGTAGCTTTGTCCCTACTAATAAGATCATCTGCAAAAGAAATGGATTATTAGAAATCCATCTTTTTGTAGGACCTAGGAATGTTTCAAAGAAAATGAATTAGATGGTGCTAATGCTTGCTTACGACTAGTGGAATAAAGGGTAGATAGAGATATGAACGTGAGCCTGCATAGAAACAAAACACAATTAAAAAAAATGCGAATTATTATGGAATCATATATAGTATATTGTGTGAGATATAAATGATGAAGGGTTGTAGGAGATGATCAAATTAAATCTTTACAGAGCAGCAGATTAGGAAGTAAAATCTGGTAATTACTGCCTTGAATTCATAAAAGAGAAGTAAACTGAGGGCTTACCGTGGGTGTTAGATAGCAGGAACAATACAGCGAATAACCAGATCGGAGGGCTGCAAGTGTGAAAGAAATACTTAATTAGCGTCAGGATTGTGTACTTTGAAAATAATGTAAGATCTTTTGATACATGTCACATGAGCTATATACACCAATTCCAAGTTCCAAATTGGTGTAAATATTTCTTGTGGTAAAAGAAAGCATGCTAGTCTAACTTCCTCATCATTAACTTGAATAATTAGTTCGAATGACGCACCTGATCCCCACCACGACCTTGAAATCCTCTTCAAGTGATCTGTTAATGTACTTCTGGAAATCAAACTTGGTTTGACTCTGAGGTGCCAAATGTGCCTGCAGCAGAAGGAAACACAGCATTTGTTTTCAAGCAGAAATTAAACCACATTTACCGACTGGCATCTATGTTCTGCTAAAACCTAGTGCATAGATCGAGAATGCTTACAAAGATAAACCCGTTGCGTAGCGTCAGGTAATCGACCTTAGGCACTGATCTGACAAACTGTCTGAAGAAGCAAACCTACAATTTTGTTCAAGATTAATTAGTACCTTCTTGACCATCATCATCATCATCCATGAAGTTTATGTGACTGTAATAATGCGCATTTGAGTACTTACAATCCATAACAAAATGGTTGACTGGCTCCAAAAGCTCAAGTGCCTTCGCCCAAACGATGTGTCTCTGGCAAATCTGAATCTTTCTGGGTCTGCACAATACAAATTAAGCACAATTTGCCTTGAGCCCTTTGATTCATATAACAATGACAGTAAATTAAGTGGTAGATAGTAAAAAAGAAAGTCAGAATTAGCTGATGGAGGCTGGTCAAGTTACGCGTGGATTAAACATACCGTGTGAGAACTGGTAGTCTACTGTCCTGGTTTCCAATTCCCATTTTTTCCATCTCCTCATCTGCAAGTTGCAACCATCCGACAAAAATTTTGAAGTAATTAATCTGAGAAACACGGTGAGACAGAGAGAAAAACATGGAGGAATTTTGGTTGGTACGTACCTTTGCTCGGCCCAAAACCAGTGTTATTATGCAGTAAAGCACGTGGGAAACGGCTAGCACGAAGATGAGTATATGAAGCTGGTGAATCCCATAAAATGACACAAACGGAACTTTTCCCTGCACAAAATTACTATAAATTTCTTACTAGCTGGTTCTTCTCTACATTTACCATCCAAATTTGCCTGAATTTTTCATTCCATCTGAATATCTATAGTTCTATACTTGAGTCAAAAAGCTCTTTTTTTATTA
>LYNE01000181.1:60591-77867 GCA_001662545.1 Rosa x damascena | reverse complement strand
TTTTTTTCAGTAGAAGGAGATCAGTCATTTTTATTTAATATGGAAAAAGTAATATTATACTATGATCCGCCCCGGTGGGGTTGTCAGAAAGAGACACCATTAAAAGCAATACCACTCCATCTATTGAGTGAAGCTTAGGAGGGAGTAAACTAATAAAAACTGACGATAAAATTTTTCAGTAGAATCCATCAGCAGACTCGCTGACAACCTAAGACCAATAATCCTTACAGTTCCTAGATCCCAATAAAAACAAGAGATTAGGTACCAAAACAGAAAGTGTCCTAGATCCCAAATTTTTATAAAAAAAAATTCACCGGGATCCCAAATCCGGAACCAAGAGTTGGTAAGCCCAACTAATACTGCTCTAACCCACCCTAAAAGGCCCAAGCTTAAATCTGAAATACAAATCCGAGCCCAAGTCCAAGGGGCAGTTGCCCTAGCAGCCGAAGTTGATCTAGCCAAACCAGCGTCAACTCCTCGAAAAAGCTCTGGCAATCCAACAGCTACCCTGCTACATCTCACCTTCGCTAATTGGCTTTGCCACCAGACCATCCTATGACACCGATAAGCAAGAACACGTCAAGAAAGAATTTGAAAAAGAATCTGACCCAACTCGCACTTCACCACTATTCGATGATCTGTCACTTGCACCACCTCACCATTGTGTCGATGCCGGAGACTGCTGCTTGTACTGAAACCAACGAAAGCTCCACTAAACACCAACCTACAAATAAGTAGCATTTGCGTCGGAGTCGGATGATCCGGCCGAAGTAACATCGGATCCACACTTTGCAGCCTTCTACCCGGATCCCACTCAACCCAACGACCGCCACCGCCCTCCTTTGCCGTTCCAAAAATCCTTTGGCTCTCTGGCATGGCCACACTATCGCCAAAGCTCTCTTCAAAAGCCGCTCTACCATCAAGAACAGCAATAACCAACACATGGAGGCCGAGCCTTGAAAATATCTCCATGAATGGAGCAGGTTTATGTCGTGACTCCCAAGAGACGCGCTGCTTCCACAAGCTCTAGTAAAGCGCTAGGGTGTCCCTAGTATAAGATTGTTGAATGACTTATGTATTGAAACAAAACCAAATGGTGAAATTATCAATAAATTATTGAATTTTTTGGGTGAAACAAATAAGTTTAATATACTTTTATTCATACACTCTTCACAACTTTTCAAAGTATATTGAAATAATATCACAAACTTGACATAATAATGACACAAGTGGATGCATTTTGTAATAAGGGATTAACTACCATTGTTCAAGATTCAAGAGTGGCAAATAGGGATCGATTTGCATTTCAAAAAAAAAAAAAAGGATTGATTGGTAAGTAGTGACATTAATAGTTAAAAAAAATATTAATTTTTTTTTCTTGTTACTTTTCAGGGTTGGTTGTGTTTTTGTTTTTGAACTAAATGATTTATAGCATTAATTATGACGCTAAACATGGATTAGAATAGTGCATAGATGACTACTCTAATAAAACAATATGAGCACCGAGTAGTCTATAATAAAACAAAAGGCACTTCGCCTTGTAGGCAATCTAGGCTACTTGTCCACATACGCCAAGCACGTAACTGTGGTACAATGGAGATAAGCACATCTACAAAGTCTCATAGAAGAGCTCCCACTAGCATAGACTGAAAACCAGACTTAGAATACTAGCCAATAGATGGGCCTTCAGCCCAAACCTATAAATTAGAGAAATAATGGGTCCGTGATAGAGCCCAAAATTCATTTGTACTCTTGGGCCTCCTAAGGATGTTGAGCGCCCCAAGTACTATGAACCCAAACCCTTAAAACCCAGAATTCAACGTGGGGAAGCAGACTTGCAACGCCGCCACCCTTCTTCTCCACTATCTATCTCAGCCGGGTTTCAAGTTGAGTCATGGCTTCGCCGCCACACACTACCGCTAGCATCGTGCCATAGACTGCCACAACATAGCCTAACAAAAGTATTCATCCCCTATTCAGATTCAACACCAATGTCTTTAGATCCAATCCAACTAAAATCAGATCCAATCCACTCAAGCTGAAATCATAACCAAGTGTGAAGCAACGGACTAGAAGCTGGCACCACCACCAAATAAAGGTACTCGGATCCCACAGACGAAAAAGGTCCCATAACCGAAAGCGAAACCTTGCTTGCTCACGCACAACGAATCAGGTCCAGCAACCACCATCGAGACAAGGTTTCAAACCTAATCAAACTGTAGAAGGAAACGACTGAAAATTGTTGGGCTGAGACACATTGTATGCTGAAATGCTTAAGCGCCAATGCGATTATTGAGAAAGAAGCAACCAAGTCTTCCATGGCTGACAGCCACTAGGGCGGTTATAGGGTTTTGAAGAGCTCTCTCAATCATTGTTTGGTTGTATCTATTTAGAATTTGGAATGTATAATGAACTGATTTAGCCTTTACTTGAGTGCATTTAATTTGTTTTGGCATATTTTTGCGTTTAAGATTACATTATTATGGATATAATAGTGTAAGGAATGAAATCTGCTGTCCCCAATACCCTGTGCCAAACCTGTCCCTATGCATTTATTGGTCTACAAAGATTAAGAAAATATTTTCTTAATCTTTTGTTCTATTTTTTATTTTTTGTGGACCAATGAATATTTGGCGACAGATTTGGCACAGTGTTTTTGGAGACAACAGATTTCATCCCAATAGTGTAATCATTGTTTAAAAATGATGGTAGAAGTAACTATTGAAGATTACATTGAATTCTTTTATTAGGGATATAATAGTGTAATCATTGTTTAAAAATGATGGTAGGAGTAGAGTACCTATTGACTTGTTGTTTTTAGATACAAAATAAGAAACGGTCTCTCCAACGTATGAACATAGCTTAATATTTGTTGGTTATTAGGAGTGTGATAAAGTAGTTCTTGGTTCTTTTTTATAATTAAATAAAAATTAGACGACATATGTTCCTTCACAGCTCAATATTTGTAGTTTTATTTTAGGGAAAATTCTCATACACCCCAAATCTAGCAATATACTCCCCATACACTCCAACAACTTATTTTTATTCCCACTCACACAAAACTTTCCACTTTTTCTCTCTACTTTTCAAAACCACTCACTATTCATCCCACTATTACCCCTCTCCATCATCTTTTTCTTTCTTATCACATCTTTATTATTTTTTGATAAAGCGTGGTGGGCCCATCTTGAAGTTATTTGTCTAGACTATATTTGCAGCTATAACTCATCCTCTATATTCAAAGGTAAGCAATTAAATTTACTATTCATAATTCCGATCGTTGACAGACTTGAGTTAGTTGCTATTTGTAACAATACTAGCAAAGAATTGAAAAAAGAATGAGAAAAACTGAGAAAGTTGAAAAACTTTAGAGATAATCTTAGTAGAGAAACTCCCAACTACTGAGATATTATCTATAGATTGCAAACAAGAATCTATAAAATTGAACAATATTGAAGATATCTTATATACTCTTCAAGAGGAACAAAAACCTCTTGATTATTTGAGCATTGGTTAGATCCGCACTTCACTGGTATCAAAGCTTGTAAAATAGCTCAAAAAGGGGAATCCCCCAGTGGGGACAATGTCTGATTTACTATTAGAGAAGTTGAATTCTCTACTGAAATCCTCTGATGAGAAACATCAGATCCTATTGAAAGAATTATCTAGATGCCAAGATCATCTAGAAAAACTACCTGCTATAATCCACCAATTAGAAAAATTGGAAAACAAACTGGATTATATCAAGGAACTTCCAAAAACGGAAGAAGAAAAGCTAACAAGTGTTAGAAGAAAAATCAATGAACAGTAAAAAACGCTGGATTGTATGAAAAATATACTGAAGGACAAGAAAGTGCCTACAGTAAAAACAAAGAAAGCTAATGGATTTAAACCATTAGAAAAACCTGAGAAGAATCTTGTTCCAAACATGATTTTTCTTGGACCATCTACTAGTCAAACTAGTATCCTGTATGTAGACCCGAAAGAAAAAAGAGATGTCAAAATGATGAGCATCTTCGGGAAAAAGAAAGGAGTACAACTCCTCAATGCTGAAGAATTCGAATTCAACGAAATCGAACAGGAGGTAAAAAACTCCTCAATTCCAAAATTAGATTTTAAACAAATCTATAAAAGGGGGAAGTTTGATATGTTGGATAGCCACCACTTCAAACTATTGGAATTTACAACTCCCTCCACAACAGGAGAAACAGATCTTCTGATGATCACTCCTGAAGAAGTTGCCTGAGCAAGAACAAAAAATTATCAATTTATGCATATTTGAGCAGTCCAAGTGGGCATAAAACTTCTGGCTCGAGAAGGCATAAACTGTTCAGTTCTATGTGTCCTCCAAGACAATAGACTAACAAACTTTCAAGCTAGTCTGCTGGTAACCCTTGAGGCATCCTTATGCAATCAAGTGGCTTATTTCAACTGCTTCCCAAATTTCTCAACTAGCTTGAAAGATGCAGCCCACTGTCTGAGACTGAGAGTCAAGACATATGGCATATCAATGAAAAATGATATGCAAGAACTGGCTATAGTATACAGAATATACTATAAACTGATGAGTACCACAGTAGAGCCAAAGACAAGGATATCACATATCCTAGGTCTTACTACTGGATTCATCACCAGTCAGAAGAATCATTCACAACATCACAAGGTTACTTGGAATGAAGTAACTTTTCCTATGGAATGGAAATTGTCTGGTCCGAAAAAACCAGCAGAAAATGCCAAAGCGGTAATATATGAAAGTAGAAAGACTGGAGATATCAGTCTAAAATTCGACGATCACAGGAAAAGTGACGTCTGTCCTAAGAACATCATGGTAAACCATAATCCTCTCAGAAGAAGCTGCAGCACTAGAGAAGCTAGTGTTAGTGGTACTAAATACTCTGAAGAACCATCAAAGTCCATCACTGAAGAAGAGTTAGAAGCTGATCTGAACAGACCAGTCAATATGCTTAGAGCACAAAAGCTCTATGATCTTTATGAAGAAGCAGAATCTTGCGAAAATCATGAACGATTAGAAAAACTAATCGAAGAAATGAAAATTTTCAAACCAGGAAAGGAAAGAAAACTCCTTGCCTATCAAGATATTGAAATGGAAGAAGGAGAGAGCTCTAAAACTTCCATCACCAGAGAAAAAGGAAAAGTGAAACTTTCTTTTCAGAAAGCCCCTACGGGCAAAAATGGAGAAAGAAATTCTCAAAGATTTGTCCCAGAGGACAATATACCCAGAATACCAATTTCCACCCATGGAATTTGGCTAAATCTAGACAAAGCTCTAGACAAGAGAAAAACTCTTGACCAATGGGTTGATAGCCTGATGATGGCTTCTGCTCTAACCCTTGGAAAATTTAAAGCACCAGATCTGCAGGTGTACTATGAAACTACTCTCACCGGAGTAGCAAAAAAGTATTATTTCTCTTTTAAAGAGACTGCCAGAGGAAAAGACTGGCTTGAAGAAATCAAAAATTTAAAATCTCCGTATGATTTTGTAGTACCCTGTATGATCAGTTATGTGGAGATCTCTCAAATCTGAGTGAAAAGGCTAAAGAAACAGCCAAATCAAATATCTATGCTCTCAAAATCTGTGACATGAGATATTTTGAAGAATACTTGAATGAATTTCAAGAAATTACTGTACAATTGGTGAACTAGAAAATACTGATCTAGTCAACCTGTTGCATAGGAAACTCCCTTAACCATGGAGGACAGCTGTGTGAGAAAGCATAGCGGAAAAACCAATTGAAAGATTTTCAGTTGAAGGAATTGCCGACAGAATTAGGCAATTACTGAAAGAACAATGCAAAGCCAATCTTAGAGCTAAGATGGCCAAGAAACAACTCAAAGGAGTTGAGAATTTCTGTTATGGAATACTGGATATGCCAACCAACTGGGGATGTCATGAATCAAAATTCCACAGAAAAAGAAAAGAAAAATATTACTCGAAAAAATTCAAAATGAGTAATAAGAAAAAAGATTGGAAATTCAAGAAAAGTTCCAATTACAAGAAACAACAGGATGAAGATCCTAAAAAGAAATTCTTCAAGAAAAAGAAGAATCACCGAGTCAATCCTCAGAATACTCAACCAGGCAAGAAAGCTTGCAGATGCTGGTTATGTAAAGCTTAAGGACACTAAGCCAATGAATGCCCAGAAAAGGGTAAAAGATCTGCTAAAGCTCTATTTGAAGAATATGAGCCTCTAGTAGAAACAGCAAACATGAAAGGCTACGAAATAGCCTATTCTGATGATGAAGATGAGGACAGGTCAGTATACTTTTCCTGGTCTAAAGAAGAAGAATCATCTGACTCTGAAATAGATTCTGAAGTAGAGTACTTGGAATCTAGACAGATGAATGTTCTACATGTCAAAAACTGGGAAGAAAGTAAGACAGAGGCAATAATGTCTTCTTATCAGGTGAACCCTGGTACATTCGTTTGTGACTACTGCTTATGTCACGAAAAGAATGGACTTCCTATGTTCTGTGAAAAGTCAAAAAAGACTTATCACAAAGAATGCTTCATAGCTGAAGTAAGAAGAAAGACCAAGAATGGCATTGTCAGCCAATTGGTAGAACAAGAATATGAAGAATATTTCTCTGAGAAAAAAGAGAAAGAATTAGAAACTATGTTCCAAAAAACTATGGAACCCTCTTCCTCAAAAAAGGAAGAAAAAATCGAGGAAGAAAAACTTGATACAGTTGTTGAAAAAATCGAGGAAGAAAAACTCGATACAACTATAGAACTGGTTGAAATACCAGAAAATGTCCCAGAAGAATGTAAATCATTCACACCTCAGGAACAAGCTCAAGAAAATGAGCTTCACCCATCGAAAGTCGTCTCTACTAGTAGATACAGTAACTACATAGAAATTGGACTCAAATTCCCTGATCATAAAAAATATCATCTACATGCATTTGTAGATAACGGATCGGGATTTACTGTTGCAAAGAGATTTGCAATTCCAGAAGAACTCTGGAAAGAAGATAAGAAAAGAACAGCTATTGGTGTTACATTTGATGGAAGCCATCTCACCATGAATAAAGTAGCAAAAAATGTTCATATCACCATTGGTGGAGGAACATTTATCATCCACAATGTTTGGCAATCTGAATGCCAAGGATCAGATTTTTTGTTGGGAAATGATTTTATTCTCCAACAGAGATTCATCCAGGATGAAGAAGCGATAGGCTTCAGAAAAGGAGAACAGGTGTTTTGGGCGGATAGGCTTACTCAAGCCAAAAGTGTAGTAGGACCAAACTTTACTACACAATATCAGAGATCGCAATAGAATAGTGGTGATCTTACCCCCTACAAACCTAAATTTGAAACCATCCTCCAGATCAAACAATAAGAAGAACTACTTGTTGAAGAATCTTCTGAAGAAGAAGAAGAAGAAACTAGTAAAGAATAAGAAGAAGCTAGTTTCATCCATGAGCATAACCTTAAGCACTTTCAGAACAAGCTTGAGTCTCAGAAAATTCTCACTCTTGATAAAATCAAGAAACTACTCGAGCAGAATATAGACGTAAGCCCTCAGAAGTTTTGGGAAAAAGACCCAGTGGTCTGTGAATTGAGATTACATGACATGAATGCTATCTGTCATGTCAAAGCCATTCCTCAGTACAAAGAGGAAGTTCAAAAAGAATTCAGAAAAGATATTGAAGATCTCCTGAACAAGAGATTAATTCAACCTTCCACTAGCCCTCATCATGCTCCAGCATTCTACGTGAAAACCACGCAGAAAACCTTAGAGGAAAAGCTAGAATGGTGATTGACTACAAAGATGTCAACAAGAAAACTGTCAAAGACGGTTATCAGATTGCTCAAGTAAGAGTACTGATCAACCAACTCAGATGAGCTAAAGTCTTTTCAAAATTCGATGCAAAGTCAGGTTTTTGGCAAGTCAAAATGCATCCTGAGAGTGTCCCTCTCACTGCATTTGGAACACCACAAGGTCATTACGAATGGCTGGTAATGCCTTTTGGTTTAAAGCAAGCTCCCTCAATCTTCCAGAGAAAGATGGACAACATCTTCAAACATGTTGCGGAGTTCTGCGTCGTCTATATAGATGACATCCTTGTCTTCTCCAAAAACAGAGAAGAACACATGAAACACCTCCACGAGGTTGTGAAGCTGATAGTTCAGCATGTAATTATCCTAGGTGAAAAGAAAATCTTCTTTATCCTTGATGAAGTTGATTTCCTAGGAATAAATATCAAGAATGCAATCATAAAACTCCAACCTCATATCCTTAAGAAGATCTGGAAGTTCCCAGATAGAATTCCTGATGCCAAGAGTCTAGAGAGATTCTTAGGAGTCATAAACTATGGGAGAGATTTCATTCCCAAAATCTCAGGACTAACAACAATGTTATCTCCTAAGACAACTTCCAAAAGAAAATGGAACTTCACTACAGATGATGAGAAAATTGTAAAGCAGATAAAAAATCTCTGCAAAAACCTCCCTCCTCTGCAACAACCAGAAGAAGACGATGAAATTATCCTCCAAACAGATGCGAGTGATAATTACTGGTCTGGTGTTGTTCTGGCAAAAACGCTAGGAACTAATAAAGAAAAGATCTGTAAATTTTGTAGTGGCAAGTTCAACCCTGCAGAACTGAATTATCCCACAGGGGAAAAAGAAATTTTAGCTGTCAAGAAAACAATTTTAAATTCTCCAGCTTTTCTTGGAAAGCCCTTTACTGTCCGCACTGATTGTGCTAGAGTAAAGAATTTCAAAAATTTCAAACTTGATAAAGCTGCTGATAGAGGAAGACTAGCAAACTGGCAATTATTTCTTAACCAATATGATTATAATGTTGAATTAATTGCAGAAAAAAAAAAAAATTATCTTCCAGACGCCTTAACCAGAGAACTGGCAATGTTCAACCGAAAAGATGACGACGAAGGTCGCAATCCCAGAAGCAGAAGAACTGGGAAAGAACATGAAGTTGCTGAGGATCCCAAAGAAAAAATCCTCAAAAGATTCCTGCTAGGTCCAAAAGGACTAGCCACAACTGATCAATCTCAGGGTAAAGGATTGGCTAGCCCGTCTCAAACGTCAGACGGTAAAGGCTCATCAAGACCGTTGACGGCTGTTGCTTTGCCAAAAAGCAAACCCACTCCAACTGGAGTAATAAATGTTTTTAACTATGAACTTCAAACATTTGATGCTCCTGTGTTCCGAACTGGCAGGAGACTAGCATACCACCAGAAAGCCATTCTGGATAATCTCCTATTTGCTTTTCAAGAAAGAAGCAGTGGTCTGATGTTCCCAGCTCTCTTTGCACTAGCAGAAGAACTCTATGAAAATGCTAGACCACATTTTGAACATTATACACAACAGAGTGCTGTCAGAAAAGAAAAAATTCACTTCCTCGAAGATCCAGAAAGTGCTAAGGTCCCTATCATAGCACTCAAAGAATCAGACTGGCATGAGTTCCATAGTCTGATAGGGAGTCATGATTCTGAGGACCGTATTCCTCCAACTCTCTTCATTATTGCAGGACCATATGTTGGAAGATACTTAGTCAATGTTCAGAGTGAACATCCTCAAGAACACAAGTTTGGCTTGTTGAAAATGGTTTTGTCCATAATCTGTGGACTAAAACAAATGATGATCTCAAAGGCTTGTCCCCTATCATTGTCAACACAGTCAAAAATATTAGAAAAAATGACTGCGCGCTTCGCCAGAAGTTCAGATCCACTCCTCCAGAAGGCAAACGGTGAGGTTGAGTATATTTCTCCATATCATTATGTGAGAATTATTCAAAGGCAATATCTTCAGCCTGCGTGTGTTGGATACAATGACCATCCAAACTCAAGCATCCCATGGATGAAAGCCATGGCTCTAGAATATATCAAAAAGATCATCTCTGAAGATATCAGCAATACCTTCCTGGCAGCAGGAGAAAAAACTATTATCACTGCTTACGATCATCCTGACGTAGTCAGCAGTGACCTGTTCCTATCTCTCACTAGAAAAGAGATAGATTCGACACTGGCATGCATACAGAAAGACTTGAAACAGACAACCACTACAAGATGTATGTTGATACAGATGTCAAAGATAATGTAACAACTGCTCGAACAGCCCAGGCAGACAACGACTCGTTTGTCTTTGGTCACAATTCAGAAACAGACGAGAACATGTGAAGCAGCAGGTGTAGAAAGCACCGAAAGTACTTTTGGATCTTTCTCAAAAGCTACTTTTGCTTTTCAGAAAGGAAAGGTGAAAAACATTTCACCTAAAAAAATCTGCTTTTCTCCATCCGACCTCCACCAGCAAGAGCACTCAGGAAAGCAAAAAATCACGGAGTCGTACTATAGATATAGTTGTTTTGAATTCCAATTTGGAGTTCGCTCCCTATATAAGGAGCTTTAGGTTTCATTGTATGGCATTCGAAAATCAGCTTAGCAATTCTAGGTTCGAACATTTCCATATCTAGAATTAGGCAATTGAGAAGAATCATATTCTCTCAAGAAGTAAGAAAGTCATAGTAGCAGTGTGCTCTTTCCTTCCTGTCTAGTGTGAAGCAGTGTGCTTTCATTACAAGTAAGTATATGTAATCATTCTTATGGATAGCTAAACAGCTCCTTAGCTGTTTACCTGAGAATGAGGCTTTGAATTTTAGTTTGCAAATTATATTTGAATAAATAATTTTAGATTGCTCATCCACCTTGTCAATTATGTTTTAATTTTTAGTTTGATATCTTGAAATGTTTATAAAAGTTTCTGCCTTATCCCTGTACTGTTTTTAGGCTTAGACTTTCCTTTCCCTAAGAAAAATTGGAATTTGCTTAAGATCGAAGCAAGCAGCAGTGATTCCGCCTGTTAAAATAGTCGTTAGGTGAAAATTGGGCATGTTGAAGGCTAGTTTTGTTTTCTTTCAAAAGTAGGAACAATTTTTTTCCAAGGAAAAGCAAAGGTTAAACCCAAAAGTCGGCATAGGACATATAAGACACTAGTTTAAAAAAGACTACCCCTATAGGTCTTTTCCCATAAGATTTGTGTAATTGGGCACAATACAAACTTGTTGGTACAAGTTGGCACAATACATGTGATTTCTGGGTAAACAAGAATTAACCCTTTATTTATTTTGTTAATCATAAAAAAATTAAACTTATCCCAAGATACAAGAAAACAAAAAATTAAGATCATCTATACTCCAGAAAATCTGAAGAATGATATAATAAGCTACTTTTCAATCGAATGTTCTAAGAAGACAACTATTCTATCAAGATTAAGAAGAGGATTTGAAATTCACAAGCAAAGACGTGCACCAGCTCCTTAGACTGATTCACATAACACGAGGCTACTGTTAAGTAAACCTTTTTCCTCTGAAGGATCGGTCCTTGATTGAAACAATGCCGGCCTAAGTGAATTTAAATTGTTATACCCCCAGTCTACTATATGATGTGGGTTCTAATTGTTAGAATATTTACATTATAATATGTCCACAAAAAAAAAAAATCTACATTATAATATGACATTGTTAATACACACTCAACATCTTCCAAACTCTTTTGTTTGGAAGGGAATATTCTTGCTAAGACCTATTTTCTTGCTTACATAAGAACTTCTAAGAAGCAACAAAGAGTGAAACGAATTTTGGTGAGTCTACCCACAACGTACAAGCTTAATCAGACAAAAAAAAAAATCTTGTACCTAAATTTGGAATTTGTGTATTGTTTATATGAATTAGATAGAGTTCGGCAACCTGAAAAGGAAAGGAAAACTGGAAGAGAGTCAGTACTTCGAGAGTAGCAATTTTTCTTGTATAAGGAATAGAAAAGTTGCCAAATTGATATAGGGTCAATTATTTTCTGAATTCATTCGGTGTCTGAATAATCGATGGGTTCTATTTTATTAATCGATGGGTTCTATTTTATTTGTTCAGATCAAAATGGTGGTAGAAATATATATAGCATTCTTAACCCCAATCCATCTCACTACCATCCTAAGTTGATCGATCATGGATGCATGGATCGATTGATCACACTAATTTTTTATTTTATTTTCCTCGAGAGAGAGAGTGACAATTTTTTATTGTTGTATACTATTGTCTAATAGTTAGCTGTATTGTTGGTAGATCATTTACCAAAAGCATACCAAGAAACAAAGTACTCCTGCTAAATAAGTCGAGCAATCAAATGAGCATTAGAATTTTAAGTGAGTGATCACACGAAGACGAGGGTGATAAAAGCTACCATGAAGATTGTCGAATAAATACACTGGTTATTGTAAAAGAAAATGGCGAAAAATGAAATATCAAAAGCCCAGTAATCAGTTATCCAATCCATAGTAGCTGGAACAACGAATGGTGCTAGCTACAGATCCTAAAGCCCACCTTGGGCCAGCCCAGAGGTGAAGAGGTGATAATAAAAATATAGAGGAAGGGGCATTCCGAGAATTGAACTCGGGACCTCTCGCACCCTAAGCGAGAATCATACCACTAGACCAAATGCCCTCAGTGCTTCCTTTACAACTATCACCGGTAAATAACACACAAAATAATGAGCTTCTTTTTTTTTTTTTTTCTTTTTCAACCGGTGAACTCTTTAGAAAATTTGTTAAAATTGATGTTTGAGCTAGAAGAGGTCAGTTTATTAAGAATTTGGAAAATTACGTATGATAACCAATGACCAAAATATCGATGATCGAGAAAATATCGACCATTCAAAAAATGAAAATTTCAAAGGAAATTTCGAGAAAATATCGATATCGATATCGATAAAATTTCGACAAAGCGTATGAAAACTTGGAGAAAAACATAAAAAATTTAAATTAAACTTTAGGATATGTCTAGTTGATCTAATCTACTCTATTTCAAAGATATATATATATATATATATATATATTAGGCAAATATTATTACATAATAAATTAGTATAATTTAAAGTGAAAAAATATACATTGAGTCACAGACATTTATTGAAATTTAACTTTAGTGAATATTTATAATCTTAATACAAAATATAATACATATCATTATAGTTTGTTAGGATACAAAGTATCTAAAATAATAATTCTGATTAGTAACATAATAAAACAAACTATTGAAAAAAGGATTATAAAAAAAGAGGAGATTAATGAAGATGGATATATATATATATATATAAAATGATACTGGTAAATGACGAAGTCTTCTTCCAGCAGCATTGGTTGAGTTGTTTGTATTCTTCTTACACAACCAAGGTTCGAATGGCGAAAATATCGATTTTTCAGTCCTTGATGATAACGTTCAGCTGCAATAGCAACTAATAAGAAAGAAGGAGAAGAAAAATAAAAGCATTCATGCACTAGAGAGCTAGCATGAGCAGCCATTAGATGTGCTAACTCTTGTTAGCATTTCTTCTGGTGTGGGAAATTTGAAAATTGAGATTTGATGCCAATATGGAACTGAAGTCTTCAAACATACAACCCAAAAAGAAAGTATTAATCTCTTCAAAGCTGCAAAGTTGTCGCTGCACCATCTCATAATCAGTCTCTATCACAACAGATAACAAACTTTGGTCTAAGGCAAAGTCAATTGTCATCTTGCATGCCAGCCAAAACCTCTGCATATTTTGGCGAAATTAAACCAACCAAAGGCTGCCCTCCACTAGCAACCATACTACCATATTCATCACGCACCACAAACCCAGCACTTCTCAATCGGGAGACATGGTGAAATGAACCATCCACATTTATTTTTAATAAGCTAAAGGAGGGAGCTTTCCATCGAGCAATTCTAGAGTGGCCACTCCCTTGAGTAACCGGTCTGGTGTTATGAAGATGAAACTCATGCAATCTTGCAATATACTTAAAAAACACATCAACAACATGACACCTTTTATTGTCCCAAACTCTGCTATTTCTCTCCTTCCAAATCCCCCACAACAGATAGATAAATTCACCCAAATTCAATAACGAAAGGTCATGGACACATAAACTTAACCAATGCAACAAATCACAAGAGATTGCTTAAGAACTTAGACATACTTGAGCTGCCTTATAAAAAAGCAATCATGAATAATATGTAATGTAGTCTCAATTGCACTATCATGCAAAACTCATACCTGTGACTCCAAAGCCACCCTTTTAGAGATGAGTCTCTCCATTGATAGAAAAAATTTATGGTACACTTTCCACATGTGAATCTTCGCCGAATTAGGAATCTTCGCTTTCCACAATTTCTTCCAAAGGGTGCACAAGAAGTCTAACATTAATTTCTTCCAATCCTCTAATAATCATTAATTTCGAGAATACTTTGAAACACTGGTTGTAGTCTAACAATATTAGAAGTCAACTACTCTTGCATGAAACACAAACATTTTCTTTTTGAATTTGTTTGAAAATTTGTCATGATGCATAGTTTTTCTTTTTCTTCTTTCTAATTATCATCTTCATCTTTATGTGGAATTTGAGCAATTTGTTCGCATAACCACGTATTGAAAACTCTCTTTAAGGCTCCGGCCAGTAAGTTAACTATCATTACTTTTCTTTTCTTTCTTGAAAAAACTATCATTACCTTTCGCATATTGGCAAAATTGTAGAAATTTTTTAATTATATAAGACTGTTACTTGTCGCTACGCCACTGGGCAAGGGACAAACATTTTGGAAAGTTTCACACCCTCGATCATGAAGCTGCCGCAACTTGGTATGGCAGAGCGATCCAAGCATTGCTACAACCTCTACCAAACAGGTTGGCCATTTCTCGTCAAAAAAAAAAAAAACAGGTTGGGCATTGTCAAGATATATATATTTTTTTAATTTTTTTTTTATTCTGAGACAGGTGATTTAAACTTGAGACTTCATACACAATCTGAATAGAAATACGATTGGAAATACTTAATAATAACTTATTTATATCGTCCAAAACATTTGAATAAAACCACCCTATGTTTGTAATCAAAGCTTTGTTTATAACTTTATATTTAGCTCTTAACAAAACCAAGTTGTGAGAACACCAACAAAGACCCTGGCAAATTTCTGAAACTAGTCTCCAGTCCACTCTTACCCTTAACGTACGGTTATTATTAGGTTCTGGGGTATAGCTACGGAAAGACAAATTAAGTAAAACCCTAGTAGTCTGTATGTATATAACATCCATGAGAAGAACTTGAAACTAAATCCACTAATTATTCCCACATTTGTTTCTGTCTAATTTTCAGATCGACTAGTTAATTACAAGTGGGTTTGGTTTCGAGCCAGAAACATACGTACGTAAGATTTTGATTAGGTCAAAATGATACGTACGTAAAGTCTGTACCATTTTCCAGATCCCCTTACCAATTCAAAACATTAAACAAATATGGTATGGACCAAATTCTTGAATAGAGATGATGATGCTTGGAAAACGTACATATTCTGTCAAAACACTGTACAATTGTATTTTAGCGCGTGGAAATAATAATGAAGAACACCCATATCCCTTTGATTCTTTGAGGACTGCATAGTGCATACTATAATCGATCATATACTATGTAATAAAAATTGAGGCGTGCTCAATAAGGAGTTGGTCGACTCGATCTTATGCATGGTTTCATTTCCCTTGACTAGTTGGTTCTTCAAAATCGATCTAAATATGGGTTACATGTCCTCTTTGCAGGAAATACGTACTTGAAGATGAATTCCAAATAACAGCAGCTGGCTAGCTGGTGTTTGTGTATTGTAAGAACTAATTATAACCAAGTTTCTGGGACATGATTGATCGATCGATCTAGTGGATATGTTGAAGGAGATCGATCAGCTCTCGAACTGGAACTAGATGCAAGCGGCTTATATTAGGATCGGTTTTCTGAAAGCAATGGAGATCAAAGTTGCAGTACAATAATGCAGTTAGAGTTTGGATCCCTCCGTTGACAAGTGGATGTCTGGATGATAGCAATGGGAGTGTCATCTTATGGAGAAATTTTAAGTCGATCTCCACTTTTTTTTTTGCCCCTTTTAAATTTTTATTTTGCAGTCTCCACTTTATTCGCACTAAGACAGATGATTCAAATAGACTTTTAATTAGAGTATATATTAGGTTTTCAGTTTCAATAATGTGCGGCGAACTATATTTTTAAGTACTATTTCTACTTATATCACATTTTATATGACAGCTGATGTAGCGACAGTTATGTAATTTAATGAGAATGAAATTCTCCTATAAGTTTGGTTTTGTGCTAGATTAACTGCCACATAAGATGGATGTAGGTGGTACCCAAAATGTGCTACATAAATTTTAAGTTGTTATATTTCAGTTTTGGTAAATATTGCTGAGATCAACTTATCCATCACCATCCCTTACAACTATCTCTTAGGTGACTATGATTATATATTAGCAATTTTTTTTCTTTCTTAACAATCTATATAAGGAAGCCAATACTATTTAGTCGAGTGATACAAACTTTTTCTTTGGAAGTAAGAGGTCTTGAATGTGACTTATATATGGACATTTAGTTTTTATTTTTTTATTTGTCAATCACATGGTGTCTTCAAAAGCTTCATAGGCCCAGAGACTAATCCGCGCTCGGAGGATCTTCTCAGAACGCTTCCTCCCTCCTGGCCACCAAGAATATATTGGGATTTAACTCCAATAAGTGTCGGCGGGATTCGAACCCGGGTGTGGGGGTTCCCCACCTAGAGGCTCTTACCAACCCGGGTATGGACATTTAGTTATGAACCTATATAAGGAATCCAATACCATTTCTCAGTTATTATATAATAATACAAAACTAATACAAGGAGAAAATGATTTGTATAAACAAATAAATGTTCTTAAGTACTGTTTATGACCCTTTAATCTAGTGACGCAAATTTTATTTGTAAGTGAGAGGCTTTATTGAGTTGAAGAATTAGGACGAAAGTTTGCAAACTCAATTGTGATGGTTCTATGCGAGCAAAGTCGATCATATATTAATGTTGATTTCATAACTAGAGACTCTGAATTATGATCTATTTACACGGGGCAATGGTGACCAATAATGAAGTAGTACCATGAGGGAAGAGTGAAAAGAACCCAATCGGGTGAGGGAAGAGTGAAAAGAACCTAATCGGGTGAGGGAAGAGTGAAAAGAACCTCAATCGAAGAGTGAAATAGAACATGAAACCAAACATATTTGAACAAGACAAGATTTTAATTGGTGGAACTAAAGCTTTTCAAGAAAGTCTTAGAATAGCCTCGAAGAGCTTGTCATTTTACAAATGAAATTGCTGTCACTACAAAAGCATTAGTAATTTTATTTGAAAGAAAGTGCCACTATATACCTGAAAGAGTTGCCACTACAAAAAAAATTA
>LYNE01000181.1:37787-51148 GCA_001662545.1 Rosa x damascena | reverse complement strand
ACAAACTAAACCCTTCTAATCACTTAATTCCAACCTCAACTTCTGGAGCACACATGTTCTCCATAATAATAACCATACTCCAACTCAAATACATGTGGATCACAACACTATAAGCCAAATAATGAAATTCAGAGAAGTCTATTTAACAATCGGGAATCAGTAAAAGCATCGTACATCATCCATAGCTCTCACCAAATAGACACTATGATCATTTCTATAGTAGCATTCACCTAGTGGCCACTATGAGCAGCTCACTAGTAGTACTCGATAAGCAGTCATGGAAAGATACTAAATTATATTACTCATAGTACCCATCGATGACCATTAAGTGCGAGACAAAAATTTATACACAATCATTAATCATTAATATCTCAAATCACAACGTACAATCGTAACATACATATTTCAGATCAATAACCTATCGGCCACCAGTCCATCCCCTCTCTTCTGGTGTCTCATCTCCAGCTATGGCTAGTAGTAAGTCTCTTCTCTTCTGGTGCCAAAGGTTGAGATCACTAGTCCATGCATGCCTCTCTCTTAGTGTCTCCAATCACATAACGCATCCAACCAAAATAATTATAAAGTTACAAACATAAAACAACTCCATCAATGATCATAAAATCAATAATTCAACAATAAACCAAAAATTCACAAATCATAATCGAAATTCAATCCTAAGTATTGTGGGGTTGGTCAACAAATTCGGATCTGCAATCATGACAATTAACCCTTCCATGAACACAAGAATGATTTCAATCATGAATACAGTGATAATTACGATCGTCAATGCAACAATGATGATGGCCACAAAGCACATCAATGATTACAGTGATAAGTGCGGTAATCATTACGACCATAAAGCACGACAATGATGACTGTCATAAAGCTTGATAATAAGTACAGGCATAAAGACAGTAGTATTCACGACTTAAAACTCAATTCCTACCACACCTATAAATAGGGGGAACGACGACCATGTAAGACATCTCATTCTGACTTATTTCATTACACTCGACTGAGAAATGTATTGACTTAGGCATCAGAGATTTTTTTACAGGTGGATCCCTTCTCATCGAGTCAACAGTCAAACATCAATCAACGAGTAAAGGAGGCCTCTTGATCATTCCTGGTCAGCTCTCACTCCAGTCCGCATTCATTGGTTAGTCAAAATCGTCTTTGAAATTTTTCATTACCAACATTCATTTATCATCAATCAACTCAAGCCCAAATCCAAGATTTACCAGAAATCATAAATAATAAATTTAAACAAAAATCCAAATTCTTTATTGGAAATCATAAGTTATATGTAAAATGAACTTCAAAAAAATCGTAAATTCAAAATTAATGTTCAACACAGTGGGAAAGCAATGTTATTTGTAATGATGCTTCTTCGTGCTAGAGTTATCTTTTCGGTATGTCACCGCTATGTCAAAGCAAATGGAGTAGCCATTCGTGCACTCCTTACTAATTGGTGCTTGTTAGAATGCATAGATTTTGTGGAAAGTCTTGGTATTATTTCAGGATGTTCTCTTTATGCTTATTGTAATCTGGGGTTCAAGCTTTACGTCCCCTCCTTGTATTATGCAATTTCATTAATCAAGGTTTGAGGGCAGCCGCATAGGCCCTTTTCAAAAAAAAAAAAAAAATTAATGTTCAAATCCAACATTCTCGTTGGAAATAAATTAAGATTTAATTGCATTCGAATTCAAATGAAACTTAACTTAATAATTCATCAAAAATTCTCAAAAATCTGAAATGAAATCACATCGAAATCGGTTAAAACTTCTAGGATTTCTTCAACTCATTAATTCTAACAATCTAACAAAAAGTCACAACGATTCAACGGTCGGATTATCACGAACCGATATCCGAAAATCTCAAAACTACTCAAATCCTATCACTTACCAAACGTTTACCAATGACTACAAACATCATATTAACATGTTCGTAAGGTTAAGTTCAACTTAACGAGCTAAAACACAAGGCTAGAAAAGGTGGCACGCGCCACCACCGGCATATGGGCCTCATTTCCACTCCATCAACCCCAAATCGGGGATCAATAGCTATGCCAAAATGTTCATTTCAACAAGCCTAGCAACTTTTACAACTATCACAAAGTCCAATTTCAATCGAGAGAGTCAGAATTTACCTTGGTTCGGATTCCTGAAATTTCAATTGTTCGTCCTCCTGAAGCTGAATTGGTGCACGAGGTTGATATGGTTGGAACAAGTATGTTGAGGGGCTTCAAAAATTGGGTGGTGGCACTAGCTGAGGTGGCTAGAGGAGGGATCTCGTTTAAGGTCAAGGCACACAGCCTGTCGAGGCTTTTTTTACCTCGATTTGCTTTGCTGGGTGCCTATTAGTGGAAGGTGAGGCCGAAAACCTAGGGCTCCAACTATGACTGGTACAACAGTCTAGGGCGACACGACAGTGAAGAACCAGGTCTCTCTCTATCTCCATCTATGTACGGTCTAAAGGAAAGAGGGGTGTCTCAAACTGCTAGGGTTCCACTCCTTATAAACTCAAGATAGAAAATATCAATTTTGCCCTTATGAAAGTTTAATAAAAAACTCCAACGAAATAATTCAACTTCCGTAAACCGTACTTTACATACTAATTTCAATTTTTTTGTATCGCATATCTATGGACTCGGTCTAACGTGCTTTATATCTTTCATGAAGAAAGTTTCCTTAAAAAATGTACCGAAGAAAAGGTCAATTTTGGAGTTCCCCCTAAATATTCGAAATGAAAGTAAAAGTAAATATTTCGATTGTTTACCATCCAAATGACCAGTAATTCGGTAAATCTAGGTACGGAACGTAACAATTGTCAAACACATTATTAGAATATATCTGAACTTTTTATTTTTATTTTTATTTTTTTCACTTTTTTCTTGTGTTGCAATATGATTGAAAAAGCGGGAACTCCTTGTTGAAAAATTAAGATAATATATTTGAGACGTATCTAAAATTTTGCAAATCATCTTCATCTACTTTCTCCGCATTCTCAGTAACATGGCTATCTTAGATGTTAAGAATAATCATTGAACTCTCTCAATAAATTTTGACAGAACCGCTGGAGCTTCTCTTAGTTCATGATGATCGTGAGTTGGTTATAACTAATACTAGATGAGGCATATTACATAAAACTTTCATAAGAATTACAATGGAAATTGAGGTAGCATAATGAGAAATTTACAATTAAGTGCCACTGCATATGTTGCACTGATCGGTTATTTTTATGCCAACAATTTTCCTACTACCAATTTGAATGTCAATTGTAGAATAAGGAAGTAGGGTCTCCCGCAGAGGACTTATGGAACTAATTGTAAGACTTTCCGAGTTTAAGAATTGATTTGAAGTTTGTGAAAACAATTGAAAGTAAATAACAAATAATGAAATTGCTTAACGTTGAGAATCAATAGAGAAGCAGAAGTCAGGGAATGTATCCACCACCAATCAATCAAGTATGCAACCCATGTTTAACCTAGTCTTATTTACCTAAGGATGAAGATGCTCAAGTTAACCCAACGCCTGAATTAACCTATTGTTTTTCCTTACTTGTATGCTATGCGAGAGACGCTCTACACCAAACTTATTTCATAAAATGCAACCTAAGTTGACGCAACTCTAGATTTAACACATAGCAATCATTAAGATTAAGAAAAACAAGACATCATGAGTACGACGCGTCTCAATTAATCTAGGAACCTAATCACTCGCCTTATAGACGATTTACTACTTTAGAACTTTCAACGGAACCTTCTTAAAAGGAACAGGCAATGATCATTCATAGCAGTAGAATCCTAAACATTCAATCTAAGTTGGCCACCAAAGAAAGCACATAAATAAATCATCAATGTAAAAATAGTAATTAAGTTCTCATTAATTGATTAAACAAAAACTAACTAAATGTCATAGCATGGCATACAATCATGATTGGGGCTTCAACATGCCCTAACTACTAAGAATTTGATTGTGCATGGTTTGAATTGGAAGCACAAAAGAATTCATGAGGAAAGTAAGACAGAAAAATCCTAAAAATCAAGTTGAAAAATTGTCAGAACGACTGGTCGTCGGGATCCGCCGACTGGTCAGTGAACGGCTGATATGCTTTCTTTTGCTTAAGTTTCTTGCTTGATTGTCGCGCGTAAGAATCTTTTCTAGCCTTTTTATATATATTGCTATCAAGTCCTCTTTCATTCCTTTTTGGTTTGAGAGTCCTTGAAGTGTAGAGAAAGCCATCTTCTTAATTCTCTGATTGAATTAGGATTTCTCCACATCACTTTGTCCAATGACAATTGACCATGTCATCATCAATATTTCTGCGAATATCTTCATAATTTGTTACGGTATCTCTATGGATTTCCATGGATTGGGCTCCTCGATCCATCAAGGTCTTCTGCTTGGCCAGGATTTCAAGCTTTTCCTTATTTGGGCATCTTTTCTCAATATTATCTTCTTTTTTGTATATTTTCTCTGAAAAACTTAATAAATACAAAAGTAAATAATAAATAAAGAGAAAATAGAATAAACTAACAAAGATTAATATAGGGATTAACCATATACATGTCGCATAAAATGCTCCTATCATGCACAATGTTAGTTAAGTGTCACTATGTTAGCTAAATAGCCACCCTCAACTCCTCAAGTATAAGGGCTACAAGTAATAGTATAGGGATTTAAGAAAGGTTGTCGAACCCACGAGAATTTGATTCATTTCACTAGCTAGGGTGTTAACCTAAGGAGAGCTAGAATATGCAAATGTACAATCACAAACCTAAATTCACAAGGAAATCTAGGCTCATGGTGAGTATGTGCATTGTGGTGGTAGTGAAATTGTTTGTTGGATAGAGTGGTGAACCAAATTAAAATAAATGCTCAAATGTAAACTAAACTAGTAATATAATGGATGAAGTTAGGGGTTGGATTGTCTACCACTAACCTCCCTTGCAAGTTTTGAAGTTCAAATACAAGTGATGCTATTATAATTTTCCAATTACCCTCTTTGCATCCAGATAAGACTACAAAAGCTTAAACTCCTTTAATGTTATCAATTCCAACTAGATAAGTCTAGAATTAACTACCTAAAAACAAATCCTATTACTAGTTAAGTCTCAATTCATTGTTCCTAGATGCATAAAGCTATGAGTTTAGATAATCATACAAGCAAACCAATCCTAGATCTAGGTGATTTTAACTCACAACCTTCACATTAGGCCTCATCATATGGCCCTAAGCCCGCCCGGCCCGGCCCTTCTATTAGAGCGGGCCGACCCAACCCTTTCTCAAATAGGGTAGGGTATGGGTCATACAAATGAAGCCTGGCCCTACCCTACGGCCCGGCCCTAAAACTTATATTTTATTTTTGTTATTTTCTATTACATGTGTATAAAACTATAAAAGTATGGAGAATTATTTGTATCTGTTATACTAGATAATAGGTCTTTGAAATTGAGTCCGTCCCTTTTAAGGCCCAAACTTATTAGCAGGTATGAAGCCCAATGCCAAGAATCCAACTATCCAAGTCCAACTCAAGTCTCCAAGAGGGCAAAACCTAGACGCTAGCATCGAAGTATTCAGACAGCAATTCAACCACAGCCACCTTTCTCAGAAAACCCTTTCTTCCTTCCCAATGAACATTTCAGCTTGGTGGACCACTCCGTCTCGGGCGGCGAGTGCTTGTCTCAACAGCTTCATCTTCGGCCGACAACCGGAACGAGCGCGGTAGTGACTGCGACTTGCTTTTCCAGGCCTAGAGAGACGAGCACGGTGTCGACGCTCTGCATCGCCGGGAGGAGGTTGTCGATCATTGTCGTGTCGTTGAAGGTGAGGACTTCGTTTCCAACACACACTTGATAATTAGACTATGGTGGTTTGTGGTCAAATTCTTTACAATTCCATGTTGTCTGTATTATTGATTATACTTGCAGTCTTAGTTCCTACTGGCCCAAGCTGGGTTTTCTTTATTTCTTCATCATAGATCTAGTGGCCAGAGCTTTTTTATGTGTTAAAAATTGAATTATTTTTTTGCAAGTTTCTGTTTGTTTTAGCAGAAACTTTGTCTTCTTAAAAGACCTTTATTCGTGCCCTCAATTATTTTGTTGGGCCAATCTTGATGAGAAAAATACATGATGTCCAATCTATTAGAATTCCTTAAAGTCTGGTTATATTGCTCTGTGGATTCATTTTCATGTAGATTCGCCATTTTGTGTTGTTAACATGTTTTGGTTTGAATATTGATTTTCATCATCTGTTAATTTGGTTATTTTTGTTTTCATTGAGCATTGCAGTTGATAATTTTGTAGTCTGATGTCTCCACCACTGCTGGGTGGTGAGGGGGAAGGGAAGAGCAATGGATCTATGGTAGCTTGTTCTCCCTCTATGGACATGAATCACCAGAATATGTCTGACAAGGGAAGTTTCATGTGAGTTCAATCAATGTAAATTTGCATATTCTCATATAAATTGAATTGAGTACTGATCAATTAGGAATCTTTATTCATAATTGCAGGAAATTCTGAGTACAATAGAGCATGGTGGAAGTTCATTGACATAATTGCAGGAATATTCAAGTTCGCAAGAATGATTTATTTTGTAATTTTTTGTTTTTGAAGAAGTGATTGATATCATCAGACTGCTCTTCGTATCTCTATTCTTCTCATTGCTTTTAAAGAAGTAATTGAAAGTTTCAGTTTCAGTTGATGAAATTGATATCATTAGACAGCAGACTACTTTCTTAAGTTTTAAGGGTTTCTATTTAATTGCATATATTGAATAATTATTTTTTTCCCTCCAGTTTGAGTTTACTTTCAAGTAAGCCAGGCCCGATCCTGTCTAAAAGAGCTGGCCCGGCCCGGCCCTTTCAACCCTTGCGGAATGGGCCTTAAGGGCGGGTAAGGGCTTACATATTGAAGCCTCAGCCCGGCCCTACCTTAAGCCCTAAAATTTAGGGTAGGGCTGGCCCTAACTCGGCCCATGATGACCCCTACTTCACATGCACATAGAGGATGCTATCAATGCTCAAGGTTAACTACTCCCTAAACATGTTTTCATGAGATGACAAACACAACACATTCAAAGTAGTTAAGTTTGAATGAATGCGTTCACTTCTTGAATTAGCACATGAAGATGAAAATCACAAATAACTTCAAATGTAAATTAAAACATCAATTCATACAAGATTGGCTAGGGCTTTCAACCCTAGCCCCAACAAAGTACTACTCACTTATAATTACATATATTAACTTCATAATCAAATTAAACACCAAAATATAATCTAGAGTAAAAGGGATAGAGTTGGCTTAGTGGTGTGTCGGATGATCCCCAAGCTTACGTCTTGGTGGTGGTGGTGGTGGTGATTCACTCTCTTTCTTGCTCTTGAAGAGTTGATGATAAAAGAAAGTGAAGCTTGTATTGTGTATTGTGTGAATATGTGGAGAAAATGATGATAGAAAAGAGAGTGGAGAAATGATGTAGTAGTGGTGGTGTTAATGGAGGTAGAGGATAAGAAATGGTGATGGTGGTGGTGATGGAGGAGATAGAGTAGTATGGATAGTATGAGTTTGGATTTTGGGAGGTGGATATGGAGGTTTTATGAAGGAGATGAAGAGAGAAAGAAGATGTAATGGGCTGGAATGGGTGATGTCTTAAGAGTGTGATGAAGGGATGCTTATATAGAGAAGAGAGAGAAGTAAAATGATGAATGGAAGCAAAAGGAGCAGCTCAAGCATTTTAAGAAGTATGGAGGTGGAGTATGAGAGTGGTAATAGATCCTAAAAATAAGGGAAAAGAGTATGGAAGAGATGGAGTAAAAAGAGGGAAGTGATGATGAGCTATTAGAGTGTAGAGTAGAAAAATATAGCTAGAGGAGAAGAGAGGAGCAGCTAGCTCTTTATTATGCAAGGGAAGCATGAAAATGAAGAGTATTGGAGTGGATTTGGGTAATATGGAGAGAACATGATTATTACACCTTAAAACATGGAAGATTTTTGGGTGATGATGGTGGACTTTCTTCTCATTTCTTCCTTCAATTGAATATTCACTGAGACTTCGGAATTGGCCTTCGACTTCTTCATACTAAATGTTCCTTGATAAGTGTAGATCATCTTGGTAAAATTTCAGAGCTTAGTTCACAATGTTTTGGCCAGAAATGCTGCCCGAATCCATTATGATCCGGTTTTGCCGTTTTAGTCTTTTAGTCAGAAAATTGGACCAATCTTTTGAAGGATTTACAATCCGAACTAGCTCATGCACTCTTCATAAGAAATGATCCTTAGGATATCTAGAATGGATCTTGAAAGTTTCAACTCATTTGAAGTTGGTTTGGTTAGGTTTCCACCCCTCCTTCCTTGTCTAGCTTGCTTTCTTCTAGCCGGAGTAGGAAAATGTGCTAAGGTTGACTTTTTAGTACATTTCTATGCTTCTCTATCATTTCCTAGCATAATAAGGAAAACATAATAAATATATATAAATAAACACAAAGGTTAAGTAAAAGTACAAGATTAGGGGAATAATGGAATTTGATTAGTCAACATTAAATTGGACTTTAGAACAAGTAATTTTCATGTTTTAGGGCACAAATATGTATATGAATTATGATCCAACAAATACCCCCAAACTTAAACTTTGTGTGGTGACCCGAGAGAGGGGTCCCATAGCGCCGCGACCCTGAGCCAATGAGAAACCGACATGTCACGATTGACATCCCGATAACTCATCAACCCAAAATCACAAGGCCTTTTGGGTTCAAACTGTTGGTTTACAAAACACTTTCTTGGACAAGTCGTTCTAGCAACCAAACAACACATTTTCAAAAGCGGAATTTGAAATGGGCTAAGAGTTTTGGGCTTGCAATCGGAGCCCAATTTGAAAAATAAAACAAATCACTAAGTAATTACAAGCATGGGAGACGCACCCCAGGGTTACGGGTCCCCTAAAATTTTTGGTAAACGAGTAGGAAATAAATAAATAAATAAGTAACCAAACAAGTGATTTCAAAACCCAACAAGGGGCCAAAACCTTCTTTTAATAGAGTCAAAGAGAAGTGCGCCAAGCCGGACCATGTGCCTCCCCTGTACGCTTCCCGACCACATGCTCGAAACCTGCACACTATTGTAGGGGTGAGCTTTCGTCCTCGCATGCCCAGTAGGGGCCGACCCAACCATGCTAGGTTTGAAAAATAATATACTTGAAAATATTTAATACATAATATTGTGCACGTTTATCGAAAATACTTTTAAAAGAGGCAACCACAAACATTTATTTCTTTTATAAAGCATATGCAACATGCTTCACACAATTTGGAACTCCGAGATACTTACCTACCGGTTAAAATAAAACAAATCGGTGACCAACCTGGTTCGTCATCCTTCAAGAACCGGCCAACTACTCTGTAGTCCCTGTGACTACAAGTAGCGAAAGTGTCCATTTCCTGGCCCTGAATCTCATATGACTGGTTCACTGTTTGTACTCACTCTTCCTAAAAAAACATAGGAGCACGACCCCCTCCGGAGGTTCACGGTTATCGACACCGTGGGATCCCTAGGAATCTACGCGTCTAGGTCTCATTCACTTTCAAGTCACAAGTACAAACATACAAAGGGTACAATATCTCAACATGCAAGTCTAGCCTCGGTTTTCACAATAAGCAATTATCAGTTATGGAAACACGGATATCACGAGACATCGACCAATGAACAACCAAAAACGTACTTGCAGGCAACATATTAATATACTAGAGCATTCCACATATAGAAAAGCCTCTAACAAGGAAGGGACAGCTCACCCTACCTGGATATGGAGTGCTCGTCCACAATTAGCTTCGTTTTCGACTTTCGGTACTTCTTCCAATTTCATGTGCACACGCTCGAGTCCTTTATAATAAAATTAAACCAATAAGTAACTTGACATCGTAAACTTAATCAATCGAGCACCTAAGGCATTCACTTAATTTCCTTAAAGTCCATTGAATTAACCTTTAACATAAAAATCTACTATTCATTCCCAAATAATCCAAATGGTATTGCCTTTGAACCATTTGGGATATGGTGATTATACTTGGCACTTTGACTTCATTTCTTTAACCTTTTTACTTTAGAAAAACAAATCACAATTTCCATTCCCGAACAATTCACTTAACATAGTAAGCTCATTCGGGATATGGTGATCACACTTCTTCCCATATTAAAATTTCGGTCAACCAGTTTGACCTCATTTTATTTAGCCTTTAAACCTTAAGCAATTAAATAGAAATCACCATTCCCGAATAATTTCATTCTACAGTAAATCCGGGATATGATAGGTTTGGAATATTTTTAATCACGGACCTTAAATTGAACATCCCACATATTAATTCACTTATCAAAATCCGGTCCATTCTTATTTACCACTTTTCTCATGCATTTAACCAAACCACCGATTCCATTCTTATTTTACATTTCAACGTCGATAACAAATTCATTCTTTTAATTCTCAATACAATTCTCCTCTATTCAATAAGCCGATTCATACTTATTCATGCCCAGTTTCCAACATAACTGTTAATCCACAAAATCCTTTAATCACTCAAGTACCACAACCAAATTTATATCACGCATACTCAATAAAACAACAGTACACTGCCAAATAGATTCCAAAATACACAATCCCTTACCATTCTTCTTTTCCTCAGCCAGAGGCTATTTCTAGTTGCTACCGTCCATCACTATCAACCCATTCGGACCTCTAGCAGCAAAACAATACTATCAATATTTGACACTCAACCAATTTCACATCCAGAATAGAGTTTGAGGTCCTTAGTTCCTTACCTTATTCGATTTCAACCAAAGCTACTCCAGTAGCTCATCTTCTCCGATACTCCAATTTGCAGAAATTCAAGAACCTCGAGTCTCCATCTCCATAACAGAACAACAACTTATTTATTTAGTCTCAAAGTCCAAACAACAATCAAGCTCTTAAATTCATAGGCCGACATTCCTTACCCATTTTCAGTTCTACCGAAACCACAACCTCCATAACATACTGCTTCTTGCAGTCCTTCTGGATTCTTCACCATCCCATCAAAACTGAAATCAATTCCAAGACCAGAAGCTCCCCTCTCATTTCAATTCCCATCCTCCAAGTCCCGAATTCAAGAACATCAACCAAAAGAATTGAACATTAGCAATCCACTACTTTGGAACTGAAACTCAACTAAATAACGAAATGAGGCTTCGAAAACGGCTTACCAGAATACTAGGACTACGCTGGCAAAGTTCACGGCGGCGTCAAGGTTTCTCACACGCCAACGGCGGCGCGTGTGGCGGCTCTAGTCAGAATCAGAGGTTGGGTGTTTGGGCTATTGGAAAACGTGGGACGCTGCTTCCAACCATGGAGGTGGTTTAGCTCGATTCGCACTGGAGATTGGAGAATGAAGGCATGCAGAGCCTCAAGCTCCGACGATGCTCGTGCGGCGTCGTGCGTCATCGATCGGTGATGGGATGTTGGGGGCTTGATGGTCGGCGCTCCCTGAGCTCACTAGAAGCGGTGGTAATTGAAAAGGCAGCTGGAAATCGATGGAAGTTAAGAGGCAGCAGTGTCACAACCTTAGGTGGTCACGGGTGGAGGCCAGAGGCGGTGTATGTCGATGGTGAGGCTTGGGCTTGGGTCAGATTTAGGTGCTGGATCGATTGGAGGTGGCGGTTTTGCAAGGTGGTGGCCGGAGATGAGGTTTTCCGGCGCTACAGTGGGAGGACGAGAAAGAGAGAGGTCGGGGGAGAAAGAGAGCAATGCGGTCGAGAGAGAAGAGAGGAAGAGAATGAGATTCTAGGGTTTTCTCTTAGGATACTTTCTATTTATACTTGTGTCCATGAAATATCAATTTTGCCCTTGTGATGAATTACAAAACTCCTCCAGCTAAATGCTTTCGGTTTTGAGCTCGTAACTTTTCTTTAATTCGTTTTCCGTCGGAAACTTCCTAAATTAATTCTTGACTTCGTCCTAGGCCCAAAACTCAATTTCGTTAAAACTAAAAATTCAAATCTTCACTACAACTCAATTTGTCGTATTCGAAACTTCAACAAATGGTCGCCTCACTAAACTTCGGTAACCTTCTAGGCCCAAATGAGAGAATCTCGGCCCAAACTTAAATCATAAGGCCCAAATCGAAGTCTCGACACCGAATTAATCTCCAAGGTCCATTTCTTTACTTAACTCACCTTGTAGAAAAATCTTATTGGCAATAAATTACTTTCGGAAATTAACTAAAATTTTCAGGGGCTCACACTTTGCTTGTCCTCAAGAAAATTAACCAAATCCAACACTACAACAACTACTTAATCCTTCCAACAATTTCCTCAAAGAACACAATATAGATAGGCATGAAAATCAAGTTAGGTCTTAAAACTTCATGGATCATGGATATTGGATCAAATGCTTGCGTTTTGAAATGTGTAACATGTCTCAATTTGTCTTTTCAACGTACCAAAATTGAGAATGCATGTCAAACCATGTTAACCATAAACTCACAAGATATTCACTCTATTTTTCACACAAGTGTTTATGGGTTAACTAATCTACACTCAAAACAATCTCATGCAATTCCGCCATAAGCTTCCTCTTCAATTTTATCTCCACTTATCAACAAAAACACATCTTGAATGGAAAAGGACTTTTATTGGATGTAATGAGGCTAAAGGTGAGGGGTTAAAAAAATGAAATGGAATGGAATAACAATTTTCAAGCAACTTAATAAGCATCAATCCTTTTGAGATTAAGAACTTCAGGTGGTGTTCGGTAACGTTTTCATGTCTGTGTTTTCATTTTTGAAAATGTAAATATGGTGAAAATGCTTTCAGCGACCTATTTCTCAAAACATGAAAAATGAAAAATATTTTTTGTTTCAACTTTTACTTGGAGAAACTGAAAACAACAATTTAGCATTTTCACTTTTTTCTTCACCTAGTAGAAAATATGGAGAATTTTTTTTTTGCAATAAACTACCAAACACATTTTCAAATTTGAAAAATACAATCTCGTTTATTTCATTTTTTTTTTAAAATTATTTTTAGAAAATTATTTTTGAAAACGTTACAGAACATGCCAAACTAAAGATGCTCAAAATTTTCACTTTCTAACCACTCCCCCAAACTTTAAAAAAAAAACTAATTATTAAATTGAAATGACATTCTTTTGAGATTTTCCTTTGTTTCTCCTCTTTTTGCTTTCTTTTCAAAAAAATTTTTATACTACTTTTTTTTCTTCTTTCAGTAATATACACTATGCCAAAAAGGCCTTCAGACGACACACTTCAGACGACATAAGTTTAGTTTTATGTCGTCTGAGTTTTTCAGACGACATAATTTTTTTTTCTGTTGTCTGAAT
>LYNE01000181.1:19241-36318 GCA_001662545.1 Rosa x damascena | reverse complement strand
TATATTTTGATGGCTGCCCAGATTAGTAGATATGGGTCTTTTATAACTGATGCTCCTGATTAGGTTTGTGTACATGAGACAATGGTGAATTAATGGAAATTGCAATAAATGATTTTAGATGTGAATTTTATGATTTCAGGAATAGCCAATTTTAATTTCCAGATGCATGCATACCAATTGTAACAGGAGACTACTAATGTGTTATCTCAAATAGCAAGCTAAAACAAAAGCCACACCAAAATGTGTGGTTGCAGTTGAACAAAAACAACACAAAAACCAATTAGAAGTCTATTGTCTTTTTGACATTGGGACGACAGAAAATTGTAGTCTAAAGGGCAAAACAACAACGTAAGTTAGACGAAAGTATTGGCTAAAGTGTATAATAACAACAAATAAGTGTGGTTGGAATCAATCACAGACAATATAAAAGACCCAATAAAAGACCTTTCACACAACACTTAAGTGTCGTATGTATGGACCCTAGAATGACACTTAATTGTCCTCTTATGCTCTTTACGACCACATATAATTGTCGTTTAAAGTAAATTAGCACAACCTTTAATTGTTGTTGTATGAGAGAAGACACTACATATGAGTGTTCATATTTCTTATTTAAGGGCATTCAGACCACACAAATAAGTCTTGCAAATATGCTTCACACAATAGCATTTAAAAAATACTGTGGTTGTTTTGTTTATCAGACAATACAAAACTGTTGTTTGAATGCTTTTAAAGATACAGATCACAATGTTCCCAAAATGCAAAACTCATCAGACAACACAAGATTTTTTTTTTTTATGTCGTCTGAATAATCAGACGACAGAACACTTCTGTCGTCTGATGCTCCCAAGAGACGACACCGTACTAGACGACACATTTTTGTTCGTTCAGACGACAGAACAGTTATGTCGTCTGAAGGCCTTTTTGGCATAGTGATAAAGTAAAATTGCAAAACAAAGAATACCTCTACACTTATTCTTTTCCGAGTACCCCTAAACTTGTTTCTTTTAGCATCATGACATAAACAATATCGTATTGCTCATTAAGTAAACTTGAAAAGGTAAGGTAAGTGTTTAAGTTAAAGGGACAAACATTTATGTTGTGAAGAATTGAAAGGCTAATTACACAAAGACTCAAAATGGCAATATAAGGATATTCAATCTCTCGGGACATACGTACTCATTTGGCCATGGCGGATTCATAATTGCCTAATTCGTTTCCAATATGTAAAATTGAAACAAAGAGTTTTGAAAGATATGAAGCAAGTTTTAGAGATGCAAAGCAAATGAGATGTTCACTCATGAAGAAATTAGTGTTTAGAACTATGAATGCACTTCAATTAAGCTCAAGTACTCACAATAGCGTTTTAATTGAATTAGAGATATTCATAGATATCCGATTAATTGTACGATTATCTTTCCTTGTACAACTCTGATTCTATGTCTTATAATCCTCTATATAAAGAGGCCCCTATTATCAATGAAAGCACGACTCAATTCTCTCCTAATTTTAGTTTTCCTTAAACACAATTATAATATTTGTTTTTACAATCTTTGTAATTTTGTCATTTTCTTCACTGTAGAATTAAAATGAACATGTTTACATATTCCAATAATAGTGATTTCATTATGACATCAAATTAGGAGCAGGATTAAAATCAAAAAAATTGTAAAACACATAGACCAAAATTATAAAACTCAAAACCCAATGACCAAATTATAATACATGATTGTAAAACTTGTGTTAGAGAAAATCACTCTCCTACATTGATTTCCTCTCCATAATCAAAACTGATTGTGTAACTGTAGATTATTCTTGAATATTTGTATTTATAGCATTGTAACAGTAGAGCATGTCTTAGCTATATATAATTGTCTAACTGTAAACAAATGGATCAAGTAGAAATCATTCTTTACATGGTATCAGTAGTCTAGGGTACTCACCTCGATCCTCTCTGTCTTCCTCGTCTTCCAATCCTTCCTTCCCGCTCTCATGGCTACCACCACCTCCTCCAATCCTTCTTCCAATACTGCCAGCTTCATCAAACTCAACGAGACAAACTTTCTCGTTTGGCTTCGCCAAATTAAGCCTTATCTTAAAGGTAATAAACTCTGGGGCTACATCGATGGGTCCAAACTAGCTCCTTCTTGTTTTCTCACCTCCACTACTAGCCAAACCACCACCCCAGAACCAAATCCTGCATATGAAAAATGGGATACAGAAGATCAGTTAATCGTCAGTATCCTCACCACCACTCTCACAGAAAACATTGCTCAGCTTACCATTGGCTATGACACTTCCAAGGAGATTTGGGACTGTCTTCAACGTCACTTTTCCCAAAAGTCTGTGGCGAGTGCAACCAATCTCAAAATGCAGCTCTTAGATCTCCATAAAGGCACCCAATCTGTCGATGACTACCTCCGCCATGCCAAATCCATTGCTGACGCCTTGGTCTCCATCAACAAACCGGTGCCCGATGAGGATTTGGTCATTGCCACCCTCCATGGCCTTGGCCCTGATTACATCATGCTCCGCACTGCTCTCACACAAAAACCACCACTTCCTGATTTTACTGAGCTTCGTGCTCGCATCCTTTCCTTTGATGAGTAGCAAGGTCGGCCCTCTGATTCCAGCTCAGTCACTGCCCTTTTCAATCAAAGTGCACTGCCATGCTGTGATAATCGCCGCAATTTCCAGCCAGGCCGCCGTCCCGGCCATGGTGGTCGCACTAGACGCAACGACGTTCGCCCCATCCAGTCGTCGTCTTCTTTTGCGTCACCACCACAAGCCGTTCCACCTTTCAACGCCCAGCAACCACACTCATTGCCTTTTGGGCCTTTTTCCTCCCCTGCTTGGGCTGCCCGCTCTTCTCCCACCCATGGGCTTCTTGGGCCGGCTCCAACTTGGTGTCCTAATTGTCACACAAATCAGCATGGTCTTCATCAATGTCCTCACCGATTTTCTAGTCCCACTACAATTACACCTTTTGCGGGAGCCCATTTTGCAGCTGATCCAAATTGGTATCCTGACATAGGAGCTACCCATCATATGACTGCCCTACCTCTCCACAATTTTCAGCTCTATAGTGGCCCACACAATGTCTATATGGGGAATGGGGACTCAATGACCATTTCTCATACCGGTACCCTTCCTATGTCTTTCGGTTCTTCTCATTTTTTGTTATATGATGATGTCTTTTGTATTCCCTCAATTCGTAAAAATCTCTTGTCTGTTGCTCGGTTTACAAAAGATAATCATGTTTATTTCCTCTTTGCTCCTGATTTTTACCAGATCTATTGCTTACACTCTAGTCGTCTCTTATTTCAAGGCCCTTGTAAAGATGGCCTCTATCCACTCTGCCTATCCAATGTCTCCACCACTTCGAGTGCTCTTACTTCCGTTTCTTCATCAATTTGGCACAATCGTTTCGGTCACCCTTCATCTCATGTTTTCGCTCGTTTAAGTTCTTCTATTAGTACTAAGTTGTCATCTAGTTCTTTTTGTAGAGATTGTGCACTTAGCAAATCTCATCAGTTGCCATTTCAATCCAATAATGATTCAGCTGCTTCCCTGTTTCATGTTGTTCATAGTGATGTGTGGATGTCCCCTACTCTTTCTGTTAGTGGTTTTAAATACTATGTTCTATTTACTGATGAGTTTTCATGATACACTTGGGTCTATCCTATGCGTCGTAAAAATGAGGTTCTCTCTCATTTTCAAACTTTGGTAGCAATGATCCAAAATCTATTTAACCACTCCATCAAATTCCTTCAAAGCGACAATGGCACTGAATATGCCAATCATGCCTTCTCCCACTATTGTAAATCTTTTGGCATTCAACTGAGGTTTTCTTGTCCTCACACACCACAACAGAATGACCTTGCCGAACGAAAACACCGTCATATTGCTACCATGGCACACACACTTCTCATTACCTCCGGTGTGCCACATCATCTTTGGGTTGAGGCTGTCTTGACATCTGTTTACCTTATTAATATCCTTCCCACACCCGTCCTTGATTAGGATACACCCCATACTCGCCTCTATGGTAGTCCACCTTCCTATTCTCTTCTTCGTGTCTTTGGTTCTGCGTGATATCCTCATCTTGGTCCATATGTCTCCAAAAAACTGTCTAGTCATAGCCTTGAGTGCGTCTTTTTGGGCTACAATCCTCATCATAAAGGTTATAGGTGTCTTGCTCCCATTAGTGGTCGCGTCTATGTCTCTAGGCACGTCATTTTTAACGAATCCTGTTTTCCTTATAAAAATTTGCAGGTTACTTCTGCCCAAGACTCTAACCCATTGGATTTTGCTTCCTTATCTAGCCCAAGTACAATTCTCTCACACCACAACTTCTCTGAGCCGCATCTTGCCGCAGCTCCTCAACCAGAGCCATCGTCCACTTCCTTACCTTTCATGACCGACACCTCGGCTCCTCTTCAGACCCATCGCCCATCGTCAGTTTCCAGTTCGGCACTGCCAGCTCCCTCACCTGCCTTGCCATCTTCCCCGTCAGCTCCCTCCTCACAGATAGATGGAAGCTCAGCCAAATCCCCCAATTCAATCCTCACCTATCGTCGTCGCCAGCCCGCACCGCCTCCTTCATCTTCGCTAATCGACGATGCTCCGGCTCCGTCCCCCACTCCGATTCTCACCTTCCGCTGCCGCCAGCCCTCGCCGCCTGCTCTGCCACTACCTCCTTCTTCTTCACTACAGTCTGACGCTGCTCCGCCGGAGCCTGCTGCCGCGCCACCTGCTGTTTCGACGGACCCTTCACCACCTCCGTCACCTCCACTTGTTTAGTCCCCAAGGACCCGATTGCAGAATGGTATTGTGCGGCCCCACCTACGCACTGATGGAACCACCAAGTATCCACTTCCTCGTGCTCTTCTCGCAGCTCTTGAATCCACTGAACCAACCTGTTTCACTCAAGCTTCCAGACAGCCAGAATGGCGCACAACCATGGTCGATGAGATAAATGCTTTATTAAAGAATAACACTTGGACTTTAGTTCCTGCCTCTCCCTCTCAGAATCCAGTTGGCTGCAAGTGGGTTTTCAGGGTGAAACGCAATCCGGATGGCTCTGTTGAACTCTACAAGGCTTGTCTTGTGGCTAAGGGCTTTCACCAACAGCACGGTATTGACTATACTGAGATGTTTAGTCCTGTGATTAAGCCAGCCACAATTCGTACTGTACTCTGTCTTGCAATTTCTCGCGGTTGGCCTCTTCGTCAGTTAGACGTTAAGAATGCCTTCCTCCATGGTTTTCTTAAGGAAGACGTCTACATGACCCAGCCTCCGGGCTTCATTGATCAAGCAAGACTGTCGTTTGTCTGCAAGCTCAACAAGGCTATCTATGGCTTTAAACAAGCCCCTCGTGCCTGGTTCCATCGCATGACTTCTTTTCTATTGTCTGTTGGTTTTGTGCAAAGTGTGGCTGATTCTTCATTGTTTATATTTTGCAAGGTTCGAAAAATCGCTAGGCGCTAGTCGGGCGGTGGCTAGGGGACTAACGCCTAGGCGGGCGTCTAGATGGCGCCTAGGCGGTTTTATTTATTTAATGTTTAATTTATTTTTATAACATATAAAAATATAAAATAAGTGTGTATATATATATATATATAATATAATATATAATATATAGATATATAGACTTATTGTTAATAAATAAGAATAATGGAGAATATTCTATGAGAGTATTATTCCCAGATTGCAATGACATTCGAACACATGACCTGATGGCCACCAAGAGATGAACCAAAGAATCTTAATAATATAGGATATCAAAGAAACATGATTTCTTTCAATCACTCTCAGCCTCTCGATAAGTTACAATCCTCTCTCCTTTGTTATCTCCGCCGTCATGGCTATGAACCACTTGCTCAAGAACTCGTGGACTCGCCTAGTTTCCACCATCACAACTCGCTCTCACTCAATTGTACTGTAAGTATTGCTCTGACATTCCCTATTCAACATAGACCCAACAGATTACATCGGCAAATTTGGAGACGAGAACCCAAAGTGGAACGACTGGTTCCTCTTCAAGTGTCTTATCTGAGTTTCCTTGTCAGGGACCTTGGGGATCACGACCGAGATCTACGTCGTCGGTTGCATCCATTGACGACCTCGTCTGGGGCCAAATTCATTTGGTTCACCACCGCTCCAGATTAGTCAACAGGTCACCTAACGCCTAACGCCCAAGCGCCCAGGCGCCCAAGCGCCCGCCTAGGCCTCTTCGGCGGCCACCTAACTCCATCCCGCCTAACCCCGCCGATTTACCACTACTCGAGTCGGAGAGCTGCCGCCCAGCGCCTAGGCGCCTCCTAGGCGGCCTGGGCGGCCGAGTTTTAGAACATTGATATTTTGGCATGGAATTCACACCATTTACTTTCTTCTTTACGTTGATGACATTGTGGTCACGGGTAGTGATGCACGCCTTGTTCAAAGCTTCATTGCTGCTCTAGGACGTGGCTTTGACATCAAAGATTTGGGCCCTCTTCGCTTTTTTCTTGGTTTGCAGGTTACTCACCATTCCAAGGGACTTCATGTTCATCAACTAAAGTATGCTCATGACATCCTGGACAAGCATGATCTTCTGCATAGCCAGCCTGTGAGCACTCCTATGCGTGCCAAGTCTTCTCTTTCTGCCACAGATGGTGATCTTCTTGACAATCCTTCTATTTTTTGGGAGTTAGTGGGCTCTTTACAATACCTCACCATTACCCGTCCAGACATTGCTTTTGCGGTTAACTCCTTGTCTCAATTTATGAGTCAACCGCGAGTTCCTCATCTTGTTGCTGTGAAGCGTGCTCTCCGCTATGTGGAAGGCACGCTTGATCATGGCTTGTGGTTTGAGCCTCAACATCAGCCGGTGCGTCTCTCTGCCTACTCGGATGCCGATTGGGCTGGTTGCATTTAGTCCCGTCGTTCTACATCTGGGTATCTTATCTATCTTGGTTCCACTTTAATATCATGGTGCTCCAAGAAGCAACCCACTGTCGCTCGCTCAAGTGCTGAGTCTAAGTACCGCTCCTTAGCTCATGCCAGTGCTGAAACTACTTGGTTAGGTTTCTTGCTGTATGAACTTGGTACCCGACTTCATTTTCCAGTTTTATTACATTATGACAATCTCAGTGCTACTTATATGGCTTCGAATCCAGTGTTTCATGCCCGCAACAAGCACATTGAGCTTGATTATCATTATGTACGTGAAAAGGTTGCTCAAGGCAGTCATCAAGTGTGTTTTATTCCTTCTCTAGATCAGCCGGCTGACCTTCTCACCAAGCCCCTACACAAGATTCTACTCTTTCTGCCAAACTTGTTCGTCCATTGCTGCCAAGTTTGAGGGGGGATGTTAGAGAAAATCACTCTCCTACATTGATTTCCTCTCCATAATCAAAACTAATTGTGTAACTGTAGATTAGTCTTGAATATTTGTATTTATAGCATTATAACAATAGAGCATGTCTTATCTATATATAATTGCCTAACTGTAAACAAATGGATCAAGTGGAAATCATTCTTTACAACTTGTGATTGTAATCATCGTTCAAATTATACAGTAAAATCATATTGTTTATGGATAGTAATTAGGAGCTGACGATCCTTCTTGCAATAATTGTATCTCAAACTTGCCAACCTCGCCCAACTACACCTGCACGCTTCCTGAAACGATAGAAGGGTGAACTAAAACGAATACGACAAGAATCGGAAGCAATAATTGAATCGAGCTTCTGGGTAGCAGCACATCTAGTCACAAGGATATGCTTTCCAGTGCTCGGATCCCACCATTTGTGGGCTCCATGTGGTTTGACAATAGACATGGCCATGAAATTTTTATTTTATACTGATTTCAATAGATTAGTGGTACTAAAGTACGTTGTCTTCTTGCTTGTTAAATATGTGGAGTTAACAGTCCATGACTCCTGACCACATCCCTCGTTAAGTGTTGCAGGTTCGACCACTTTCGCACCCTCATTGGCTCTTACTGTTCTTGATTTTGTTCTTTCATTACAGCCACGAATCCCCACTATATATAAACAACTTTGATTTCTTCTGCAAACTCCTCCCCTTCACTTTCTCTGTTCAATATGTCTAATAATTACTTGTGTCTGCTAGGAGCCATAGATAGTCTCTGGTTTCACCAAACCATTCTTTTCCCAGAACCCATTTCATTACTTGGCCCCGAATCCACTGAAACACCTCAAGACTCCATCGCAAATAGTTCTTTCACGTACCCATCATCCAGCTTGGTCTCCTTAGCAGTTGCAGATGAAGAAGTCTCCTCAAATTTCTCAACCATGTTAGAACCGGAAATCCCATCACCGGGTACACCAGATTCACCAGAAATTAGTACTCCACAGGTAAAAGTTATTTACTAGTTGGTACTCTTAGCATAGTTGCAATTTACTCTCTGTGAGGAATTTTCACCTTGGTGTGCATAGCTAATTAATGTTTCTGTAAACAATGACTAGGATTATGAGAGGAAAAGACCAACAAGATTAGATATTGTGGCGAACAGATTGATGTTAATTCGCTCTCAGTCATCATCCCCAATATCAAAGGATCAGAGAAGTCCTCGAAAAAACAGAAACTCTGGCTTATTAACAAGGAAGCTGGAGAAATCCATGAGCATGAGAAGCTTGGGGGAGCTAGAACTTGAAGAACTAAAGGGGTTAATGGACCTGGGCTTCACTTTCGAGAAAGAGAACTTAAACCCACGAATGATGAGCTTAGTACCTGGATTGCAGAGACTTGGAGTTGGAGTTCATAGTAACAACAAAAGGATACAGAACTCTAGTGATAATGATGACGATGTTGAGGTAGTTGCAACTAAAGGTGATGATGGTGGTGTTGATGAGGATGTTGAAGTTGAGAGGCCATATTTATCGGAGGCGTGGCTTATAAAGAGGCCTGATTCGCCGCTGCTGAATCTAAGGTTGCCAACCAGAGTGTCCTCTGCTGCTGACATGAAGAAGCATCTGAAGTCCTGGGCCAGAACTGTTGCTTCTGAAATTCAACAGGAATCTTAATGTAAACTGTAAAGTATAGATAAGAGGGAAGTTCAAATATTTGTTTTACCGGCAGATTTTCAACTGTAAAAATGTCTTTTTCACTGTCAGTTAAAATGAAATTGCGAAGATTATAAATAAACAACTGCAAAGGTAAAGGCTACAGCACTTGGTTTTTGTTCTGGTTATTGTTTTGATCTCGGAACAAAGGATTCTGATCACTATCGGTGTTGAACTTCTAAAAGCAAGACCACCCGTTAGGTCACCGAATCACTTACTATTTACTGTTTTTTATGTTTATTTCCACTATTTCGGTCACATGCACAATTTCCAAACTGACCTGGGTCAATTTCGTGACCTGCAAACTGACCCGGTGACCCAAAGGGTGGAAATAAACACTAAAAAAGTAGTGAATAATAACTGATTCGGTGAACCAACAGGTGAACTTGCTCTAAAGATAAGTACACTTCCATCTAACTTATATGTCTATGTAAATAATATTAAATTTCAAACTCAAAATGAACTTTCAATCATCTAAAGCGTGGCATAATTTTGCATATATAAGAAGCTAATTAATAGAGGATCACATTATTTCAAGAACAATAAAGTTTACCACTCAAATTGTAAAATGACATTTATTTAGTTTTAACGGATAAAAATTTCTTTATACATGGACCAGCCGGTTCATAAAAAATTAATCAGTGATCACATTTGGCTTGTACTATTAGAAAGTGATGGTAATTCAATATATTTGTAAAAGTAAAATTGAGATTGGAATTGGTCTACTCATTTCATTTCATAGCCCCTTTATATAGGGATGAAATTACAATGGAAATATCGATTAACATCAATTACAATAATGATAGTAAATACTGATTGTGATGTGACTACAATTCCTTGATTCCATTTTCGTCTGTTTCTTTGACGGAGGCACATAATGTGTTTTTCCTATAACACTTATATAACACTCCCCCTTGTGCCAAGTCAAAGACAAAATGGTGCATGAGTTGTTGCTAGGCCTGGGATCGGGTCGGGTTGGGCCTGAAATTTGGTAAAACTGAGACCGAACCCGAAACAATCGGTTCGGGCTTTTTCAAAACTGGAAACTGACATAAACCGATTCCAAACGGGCCGGTTGGGTCTTCGGCCTTTTTGGGCCCAAAATCCAGTTTCCCAGCTCTGGGCAAAATATACTCAAAATTCGATAAGAGGCTAAGTTTGAATCCCTGACCTCTTACACGAAAGCCTTACTCCCAACCACTAGAGCACGAGACTTTTTCATTACTTTATGTGCAAAGTTTATATTTATTTCGTCCTAGGAAACTTTTCTTGGTGGTGGAGACCACAGCTTTTCATTTCTTTTCTTTTCCCACCCGGTCCTTTCTTTTCTTCTCCTTGGTAGCTGCAACAAGTTTTCTTTTCTTTAATGCTTGGGAAGTGAGGCAGCAACGTGGAGAGTGGAGACAAAGATGAGGTGTGGTACCAGCAGCAGCAGTTTTAAAAAAAAAAGTTGATAGGTGTGGTATCAAACTATCAAACAGACGGCTTTGCCTAAATACCAGAGAAAGTGAATCCCAGATATAAACTATCATTTGAAACGCAAAATCTGACCCCTCCTCTCCTCTTCTTCTTCTTCTTCTTGCAGATCGGGTTTCGATGTGGGCAAAACTACGAGCCCTCTCCTTTTCAGCTTCAATACTCCTCGTCGTGGCGTTGAGCTAGGGAGCTGCCTTAGGCCGATTTGGAACAAGGTGGTGATTTGCCGTCGACGGGTTGCTGAAGGTGCAGGTCCAGTCGACGATCCGAGCTAGCTTCTTTGAGCGAGAGAAGGAGCATTCTAGAAATCTGAGTTCGGCGATGGTCTGAAGGTCGGGTCCGGTCTAGGGATTGGAGGTTTAGGAGGAGGAGGAGGAGCTGGCTTGGGAGGTTTAGTATATCACCCAATCATATAGAGACAAGTGACAATGGAAATAAAATACGGGTCGGTTCGGGCTTTCGGTCCTTGAAAATATGAAGCCCGAGACCGAATCGATAAAACCCATTCGGGTTAGGCTTTAGACTGAACTGGAAATTTCTACACTAAAACGGAACAGAATCGGGCTTTTTTTCTCTGTTCGGGTCGAGTTCTCGGTCTGTCGGCTCCGGACGCCCAGGCCTAGTTGTTGCCTCACTAAAAACCTTGCCAAGTAACAATAAAAACCTTGTGGGACAAAAAATACAACTTGGTCGAAGGAAAAGAGCACAACGCACCTTCTACATTTGAGGATCACATGTGTGTGTTAGACTCCCACTAACGTCTACACTCCCCCCTGATCCTTACATTAATCAAGAGAGTTTGGAAAGTCTTCACATTCCTATGTTTTTCACATGTTTCTCAAATGTGGCTTTAGGCAATGATTTGGTGAACAAATCTGTCACATTCTCCTCATACCTTACTTGATTCACTTGAATCTTGAGGAGGGCCTGTTGTTGCTGATTGTAGAAAACCTTTGACGATATGTGTTTTGTATTATCATCCTTGATATATCCTAGCTTCATCTGTTTGATGCAAGCTACATTATCTTCATAAATGCAAGTAGGTTCTTCAGTGGTAGAACTCAAACCACTAGTCCCTTGAATATGTGTAATGATAGCTCTTAACCATATACACTCACAAACCGCCTCATGTAGAGCAATGATCTCTGAATGGTTCAAGGAGGTAGCCACAAGGGTTTGCTTGGCTGATCTTTAAGATATCGCCGTATTCCTAATGGTAAATACATGACCAGTTTGGGAATGACCTTTATATGGGTCAGAGAGGTACCCAGCATCAACAAAACCAACCAAAACATCATTTAGCGTTTCGATGTACTGAGCGGCGCTTTCGCCATCAACATTTCCTTTAGGGATTGCAGTTCCATCTGCGGTCCCTCTTGTCTCTCTATAGGGAAAGAACAATCCCAAGTCAATTGTTCCTTTTAGGTATCGGAAAATGTTCTAAGTTGGCGTTGAGCTAAATCTAGCTAACAAGTTCACTGAGAATGCAATGTCTGGTCGAGTATAATGGGCTGAGTACAATAATGCTCTTATTGCACTTAGATAGGGAATTTCAGCTCCTAGCACCTCTTCATCATCTTCCTTTGGACGAAATGGATATTTCCTTGCATCCAAACTTCGACCGATCATGGGAGTGCTAACAGGATGCGCTTTGTCCATGTTAAATTGCCTGACTTTTGGACACACGCAGACTAGTGGATTAGTATTCCACAAAGTCAGTGTTCTAGTTCAAGGCCTAGACAGAATTGAGTTTTCCCAAGATCTTTCATCTCAAATTCAGATTTCAAGTAAATCGTGATTTATCTTATTTCATCAAGAGTACCTATTATGTTCATATCATCGACATATACAGTTACAATTGTAAATCTGGAACTTGTTTTCTTTATGAATACGCAGGGGCATAATTCATCGTTCTTATATCCCTTCCCAATCAATAAGTAGTCACTTAGACGGGTATATCACATCCGCTCGGATTGTTTCAATCCGTAAAGTGAGCGTTTCAACCTAATTGCAAACGCACTCCGTGGTTTAGAGTCACTTGACTTGGGTAATGTAAGGCCATTAGGCGCTTTCATATATATCTCTGAATCAAGATCCCCATAGAGATATGTAGTAACTACATTTATGTGCTGCATTTCCAGTCCTTCAGAAACTACTAAGCTAACTAAGTAGCGGAACGTTATAACGTCCAATACGGGAGAGTATGTCTCCTAATAGTCAATTCCAGGGCGTTGTGAGAAACCTTACGCCACAAGGCGAGCCCTGTACCTCAGGACTTCATTCTTCTCATTACGCTTTCTGACAAAGACCCATTTATGTCCTACAGGCTTTACACTTGGTGGGGTTAGCACTACTGGACTAAATACCTGTCTCTTTGTCAGAGAATCTAATTCTGCCTGGATTGCTTCTTTCCATTTAGGTCAATCTGCTCTTTGTTTACATTTTGCAACAGAGTGTGGTTCGATATCTTCGTGCTCTATGATTTCTTGAGCAACAATGTATGCAAATATATATCATCAATGTGTATGGAAGATCTTTCTATCAACTCATACGCACTCTCATAATCCATTGAGATTTCTTTGTTCTCTGGAATCATTTTAAACATCGGAGCGTCCTCCAGTATTGATTCATGGACATAACTAGAATCAGAGACAATCTCATGAGAGGGATTCTCTACATTGATGATTAATGGATCAGTTTGTGCCTTACTTGCCCTCTTCTTCCTTGGGTAAGTGTCAATCGAACCAAGTGGCCTCCCCCTCTTCCTTTGGGGAGCCATGGCCTCAACCACACCTCCACTAAGTGTAGTTGCAATGCCTTTATCTGCCGCATCGTGCCCCTTGTTGGGGACTTCTAACCTTGCAGACACATTTACAGTTGGTATGTGTGATCTCGTCACTTTTGCGATATCAGTAAACGCATCAGGCACCGAATCTGCTACATTCTGAAGATCGATTATTCTTTTCACTTCACTTTCACTTTGTGAAGTGCGGGGATCAAAATGAGACAAAGTGGGGACAAACCATGACAATTCCTGTCGTTCCCTTGGAAAATCCTTTTTCCTATCTCCCCCTAATGACGAGAAGACTGTCTCATCAAAGTGACAATCCGCAAATCTAGCGGTAAAGAGATCGCCTGTCATGGGTTCCAAGTAGCGGATAATCGTTGGGAATTCATATCCAACATAAATACTTAATCATCTCTGGCGACCCATTTTGGTGCACTGTGGGGGCGCAATAGGCACATATACTGCGCAACCAAATATGCGTAAGTGTGAAATGTCAGGCTCATATCCAGTTACCAACTGGTACGCAGAAAATGGTTGGCTAGCAATGGGTCTAAAACAAATAAGTAAAGCTGCGTGCAATATTTCATAACCCCAGACAGATATAGGCAGGTTGGTGCACATAACCAATGCCCTAGCCACCATCTGTAGCCTTTTGATGGTGGCTTCTGAGAGACCATTTTGTGTATGCACATGGGGTACATGATGCTCTACATCGATCCCAATAGACATGCAATAATCATCAAATACTTTTGATGTAAACTATCCATCGTTATCAAGCCTTATAGACTTGATAGGGTGATTAGGGTGGTGAGCCCTTAAGCGTATAATCTGTGCTAGGAGTTTTGCAAATGCAGCATTTCTTGTGGAGAATAAAACAACATGTGACCAGCGTGTCGAGGCATCTACTAGAACCATAAAGTACTTGAATGGTCCGCATTCTGGATGGATAGGTCCACAGATATCTCCTTGTATCCTTTGTAAAAATGGAATGTTTTGTTTTGTGTCTTTAGCATAGGAAGGTCTTGATCCTGTTTTTGCTAAAGAGCAGGCTTTGCAAAACAAGTGATGTGCCTTTGAAATAGTCAATGAGGCATAATCGGATGGAGGTAGTGTTTCTGGTACTTCAGAAGGCAATGACTGCATTTGAGTAGTACTAGGACCGACACCTTGCAGTGTGGCGGATTTTTCTCCCATTTTATTTTTCACTCGAAAGAAGGGATGTCCGTATGAGTTCTTTAAAATACGGATCATCATGTCACGACCAGGGTGCCCTAGGCGGTCGTGCCAAAGCCTGTATGAGTCAGTGTCCCACATTTCATTGTTGGTGACAGAATAGGATTCAATCATCCGAATCGTAGTGAGATACAGTCCACTAGATTGACTCATAAGTTTCTCTAAAATGTGTGTTTCCTTCCACATTGATTAGAGGTAATATAAATGTATTCAGTTCCATTCTCACAGTGTGTTTTTACATGATAACCGTTAGCACGAATATCTTTGAAACTTAACAAGGTTCGATTAGCTCTTGGTGCATACAGAGCGTCTTTGACTTTAAATATATCTCATATTCTTTAGAGTATTTCTATTTTAGTAGAATGATAATCTTTTCATTATAATAATTTTTTCTCTAGATGTATTGTTTTACATCTTTATAGTGCTATTTCGAACCATGTAAATATGTGTAGTAAATAAATTTGAATAAATTCAGTGCTTCAGAATAAAATTTGAAATTTATTAATAAACCAACGATAATCAAATCAAGGTCTTGATCTAATTCATCAAACCATTATTGAAATAAACTTTAAGACCAAGCAATAGTCTAATTAAAAATGAGGCATTATGCCTTCACATTTGTCTTTGGAAAATAAATAAAGCAGATCAGTCAAAATCTAGTCCATCCACTAACTGACCAAGTTTCTTGTTGCCATTAAAGTCTGCAATTATGAGGTTGACATCTGGGTCATGACCTCCTTCTTCCATATAGTGAGCCTCTTGTTCTTTAGACTCCCTATACCTCTTGTAAGTGGTTGCAACTATGTTGCTTGCTTGGCAGTTCTTGTACCAATACCCAATGACTCCACACCTATAGCATGGTTCATTGCCAACTCTATCCTATTTGACTGAAGGGTTCTTGGGTGCCCTTTGCACCTTGTTTCCATGACCACTACGGCCAGCACCACCATCTCTGCGCCATACATTGGGAGGGCCTCCACGGCTCATATCACGACCCCCCATGTCCCTTGCCACATGGGTAGGGATCAGCACGTCTAACCCCATTTTCATTGGGGTTCTTTCCACCTTTCATTTTGCCATAATTAGTCTCGGGAATTTTCTTTGTCCCAATGGGCCTGACATTGTTGCTCAAAAGAACCTCATCATGCCTCTCAGCCACTTGCAGTAGGTTGATTAGCTTATTGAAGGTTGTGATTCTTTTGTTGTCATACTCCAGCCTATACTGGTTCGCTAGTATAATTGCTGAAGTAGGAAAAATGGAAAGAATCATCTGGATCATATCATTTTCTGTGAGTTTCCTTCCACAGAAATTGAGACGTGCCTTGAGATGCAACATGTCTTTGTTGAAGTCATTTACCCTTTTGTAGTCAAGTAAGCGGATTTCATTCCACTGAACGGTCAGTTCTGGGAGTAAAGTTTCATGAATATTCCCAAAACATCCTTTAAGGGCATTCCACAGTTCTTTGGATGTCTTCAGCTGTAGGTATTCTCAGCGTAGGCTAGTACCAATATGCCGCCTTAGAAATATTAAGGCATTTTCTTTCACCTTATTAGATAGTTCATCATATTTGGGGTCGGTAATGGTGGCAGTGTAGTCTTTTGTCACAAAGGTAGTTTCTGCATCAGAAACCCAACGGTGGTACTCAAGTCCTTCTGAGTCCAAAATGTCAAATTCGGGTTGAGTTGGATCAGCCATCTATATAAACAAGAGGGAAGATATAAATTACGCAGTCATAAAGACATCCACGTGAATTATTTTCCAAACATATAAATTAGATTTCAAGACCAAGATTCGTAAGGGTCACATTGTTTTTCGATGCTATGTGAAAATACTTTATCACAGTAAGTGTGTGTGTATAATGCGCATGAATTTTCATTATCATGGCAAAGTGGATTGTATATGTTGCATTCTAAAAATAACCATAGCACATTTAAACATAGCATATAAAAATAAACTACATGGCATGCTCAAATTCACAAATATATACCAAAATATATGTTACACATAATAATAGCAATAATATATCATGTGTAAAATAAAATACAAACGATAGCATAATATAAAGACATGCTTAGGAATAATTATATAGGCGTAAATAAAATTCACAAAACATGCTCAAAATTGCATAAATAATATATAACAAGATATATATGGCATGTTCAAAATAAAGTATAAACTATAGCATAATTAAAACATGCTTAAACATAATTATGTAAAACATAAATAACAAAACACGCTTAAAAGGATCAAAATTATCTAACTAAACATGCTCAAAAGTTCTAATTATAAATAATGAAATATACCATAGAATGAAAATAAATAAAAGAGAACATACTTGGTTTCGAGAAAATAAAACAATCCTAGCGCACGCGCTTGTTGATGCAGGCGTGCGTAACGATGCTTTTGTGCTTGAGAAAAAACTGGGCCGCTTCCTCTTTCTTTTCAGCAGTGGCCTATTTTCTTTTTTTCTTTTGGGTCGGGTCGTTACTTTTGGGCCGGATCAGCCTT
>LYNE01000181.1:0-14310 GCA_001662545.1 Rosa x damascena | reverse complement strand
AAAAAAAAAAAAAAAAAAAAAAAAAAAAAAAAAAAAAACCCACAAAATAGTTCATGTTATTTTCTTGTTGATTAGAAATTAATTTTTAAAACTCAATACCTTGTGTTTAATTTTTTTTATTGAAAATTTTTTTTATGCTGTCTGATTAAGGAATGGATATGTAATTAAGATTTATAAAGTAATTAATTCATTGAATCAATTAAGTTTTTATTTTAAAGATAATAGATTGTTTGCAAATTATATGAGTGAGGTTATTTGAGGAAATTCAGTGAGGTTTAGTGAGTAAGGCTTAGTTTGGCATTGCTTTTGGAGCTGCTTTTGGGGCTGCTTCTGCTTTTCGACTTATGATATGGTGTTTGGTAAATTCTCTAGAAGTTGCTTTTGATCCAAATAGATTCTCCCAGAAGCTGAAAGTGAGAAGCAACCAAGTGCTAGCTTTTGAAAGCTGCTTCTCTGGAAAACACGGAGTGAATAGTGCTTCTTTAATGAAATTTATCAAATTCCCGATTTTGTCCTCATCATTTTCTAAAATTTACACTGAACCCATTCATTTTTCTTCATTTGTATTCTGTGCGAGGCAAAACCATCGCACTCTCCTCCTCCTCCTCCCCTTGCCGTCAAATATTTGAGCATGATTCATACTCATTAGAAGCAATTGAGAGAGGGCACTGACATTTTTTCCCTCTCAATCTCTCTCTTCGACCGTCGAGGCTTCAACGGCCCTCACTTTCCTCGACGGTAACTCGGTGACGGACTGCAGTCGAATAGTTGATCGATTTGTCTGGGTTTTTACTTTCTGGGTTTTCAATCAATCTCTCAAGTGTTCGAATAGCCTCGAACTCTTGGTTGCTCTCTTCCTCAAGCAGCAAAGCAGAAATTCTTGGTTGCTTTCCAGTTCGATTTCTAAGTTATGGAATTGATCAAGTTGTTTTGGACGTTAGTTACTGATTGAAGTTTAATTGTATTGTATATTTATATTGCATCTGTTTTGAAATTTGGCATCAGTTTTGCCTGTTTTGATGGGAATTGAATTGTATATGTCTTGGTATTTGGATGGAAATTGAAATTCTATCAGATATGAAATTGTTTAGGTGGAGGTGGAAACAAATTGGTGATTTCCCAAAGGGGGGTCTAGAAAGCATTGTGGGGATTAAACTCATTAAAGTATCCAAATAAAGTGAAAATCTTTATGTGGAGAGCATGTTTTGGCTTCCTTCCTTGTGTTGCAGCCTTGTTCTATCGAAAGATTGGGTCTAGTGCATGTTGTGGGAGTTGGGGTTTTAGGGAAGAGACTTCTAATCCTATTGCAACTGTTGCTAAAGATTGTTGGCTTTTCATGGAAGCAGATTTATGATTGTAGATTTGTAATTGGCAATTACAATATTCTTATTCATAACGTTTTGAATCACAGTGTGTTTTGTTTGTTTGTTTTGATGCTTGTTTCATATTATCGCAGATTAATTGGAATTGCAAAGTTGTGGCATTCCAAGCTTTGGGTTTTCTAATGATGGATGAATTAGTTTGGGAAGGACACTCTAATTAAGGTTCTTGGTAATCATGCAGCTTTGGACCAGAACTAGAGCTTATCATGCAGCTAGGAATGGAACTGGGAATCCCTATCTTGATGTCTATACTCCCATGCATGATTTTCAGCTTAATATGTTGGCGCCGGCAATCATTAGTAAAAAGATGACAAATGAGTAGATAAATACAACAACAACATGGAACTAAGATGGATTATAATGGCAGCAAAATAGAAGTAATTCAACACATCCTCATCTCACAGCACATTTGCAAAGGTTCCTACACTCTCCTGTGTTCATAGTCCATACCAAATGAGAGGCTAGCTTGCTATTTTGTGTAATAGTAAAACATAGGGCTAAATATTGTTTAGTCCCTGAACTTTTGCTGAAAAAACACTTCAGTCCCTCGCCTTTTAATTTGACATGTTTACTCCCTATTCTTTCAGTTTTACACCTAACAGGTCCATTCCGTTAGACTCCGTTAAATAGTACCGTTAACTCCCTATTTTAAGAATAAAATTACTATTATAGCCCTGACTTTCTCTTTCTTTAATTTTCTTTAATTGTTTTTATTCTTCTCTCTTATTTTTTTTCTTGTGATTCGCACCAATAAAATTACTAATTTTTTTAATTATTTTTATTCTTCTCTTTTATTTTTTCTTTCTTTAATTTTTTGTTACTTTTCTGTTTTATTTTTTTTTCATTTGCACCAATAAATTACAAATTTTTTTAATTGTTTTTATTCTTCTCTTTTAAGGATAAAAATTACTATTATATTCCACCCCTTGTTTCTTCTGTTATGACTAATTTTATTGGGTATTTGGGTGAACCAGAGAAGAAGAAAAATAATCATAACCAATAGGTCCATTCCATTACACTCTATTAAATTGTGCCGTTAACTCTCCATTTTAAGGATAAAATTAGTATTATAGCCTGACTTTCTTTTTCTTTAATCATTTTAAATGGTTTTTATTTTTCCCTTTTATTTTGTTTCTTCTGATTCACACCAATCCCTTTATAAAGGTCGTACTAAAAATTATGACTATTTTTTTCTTCTCCGGCTCACCTAAACACCCAATAAAATTAGTCATAACAAAAGAAATAAGGGAGGGAATATAATAGTCATTTTTATCCTTAAAAGAGAAGGAAAAATAAAAGAGAAGAATAAAAATAATTAAAAATAATTAAAGAGAAGAATAAAAATAATTAAAAAATTAGTAATTTTATTAGTGTGATAGAAGAAAAGAATAAAAAAGAAGAATAAAAACAATTTAAAAATTTTAGTAATTTTATTGGTGCGAACTAGAAGAAAAAAAAATATAAGAGAAGAATAAAAAAATTAAAAAATTAAAGAAACCAAAAATAAAAGAGAAGAATAAAAACAATTAAAAAAATTAGTAATTTGTTGGTGCGAATCAAAAAAATAAAAATAAAAGAGAAGAATAAAAATAATTTAAAAAATTAAAGAAAGAGAAAGTCAGGGCTATAATAGTAATTTTATTCTTAAAATAGGGAGTTAACGGCACAATTTAACTGAGTCTAATGGAATGGACATATTGGGTGAAAAACTGAAAGAACAGGGAGTAAACATGTCAAATTAAAAGGCGAGGGACTGAAATGTTTTTTCAGCAAAAGTTCAAGGACTAAACAGTATTTAGCCCTAAAACATAATATGCATATTGAAAGGTTTAAAGTAAATCTTTTAATCGATCCAAGCAAGGGTATAAGGATAAGGGAGAATTGCACAAATGGTCACTCAACTATGACTCATTCGACACTTTGGTCACTGAAGTTTCAAATATATCACTTTGGTCACTCAACTATTACACTCTCAATCACTTTAGTCACCCAAAGAGTATTTTTTTTTTAATGAAAAAAACTAACAAAGTGACTAAAGTGATTGAGAGTGTAATAGTTGAGTGACCAAAGTGTCGAATAAGTCATAATTGAGTGACCATTTGTGAAATTTTCCCTAAAGATTATACATGAGAAATTTTTTTATTTGGTATGGTTACATAATCAAAAAATAAAATTATGTATTTTAGTAGCATATCTTAGCATGTATGACCATTTTGGTAATTATACCTAGGCAAAACACTTTTGCCTTGCAACTCTCCAAACACTTAGAAATTGCTTTTCATTCTCACAACACTTTTAAAAACAGTTTACCAAACACCTCAGCTGCTTCTTCTCACAGCAAGTTTGGAAGTGCTTCCTCTCACAGCACAGCAATCCCAAACTAAGCCTAAATTTAGTATTAGAAAATTTGATAGGAGATGTAAAAAGCATAGGATGTCAAGTGAGTAAATTTGGAGGTTCCAATAGAAAAACTCTATATAAAAATCTCAAAGCTAATTTCATTTTACCTCTCTAATATTTACATATTAAATCAATTGCAGCCCTGCACTTTTCATTTCATCACATGTACCATTATCCTCTTCAATTTAATCAATCATGTCCAATAATTCATTTTTTGTCAATTACTTTGTAAATTGAAAATGTGGCTCTAATGAACTCCCTTGTATGATGACGGTTCACTAATATAGCATGCAAAATTATATCGTATGTGACTACAATTTCAAATACATCACACAATAGTTGGCAAAAAATGTCAAGAAATGACAAGATTGATTGAGATTGATAAGTACAGGAACACGCATGATGAAATTAAAAGTGCAGGGGCACAAATAATTTGGGGTGTAAAGATCATGGAGGTAAAATGAAATTTACCCAAAATCTCTCAAGTAGATGCAAATCATGCAATCAAAATCCATATGGATCCCTTGACATAATCCAAATCATCTCTCTTCTTTCCCTACAAATCGTTAACCCTATCTATACTTGTCTTGATTTTATTCCCAATTGGAGAGACCAGCCATTTCCAACACCTTGAGGATTGGTACAAAGGTGTTGATTTACATCTATGGGCTCTTTGTAGCAAAAGGAAATGATATATAGACTTCCAGATCAACTGATAGCAGAAGAAATCCAACATTGATTCATTGAATGATCGATCAACTTCACACTAGAGATAGTGAGGCATTTGAAATCCAGTTAATCATAATTGTAGATTATGGCTCTTTGGTTGTTGCTTACGAATGGAAAGAGATGGGTGGTCGGGTGGAGACTTACATGGATGCTTCTGCTGGAAAATGAGATTGTTGTTTTTGTTCAAGTAAATCCCTATTTGTGTGTCTGGCCCAAACTCTAGGTTACTTGACCTAGTGGTAATAGGGTTTTAATTAGAAAGAATCTCAGAGAATATCTTAGAGATATCCATTCATTGTATGATTACCTTTCCTTGTACAATTCAGATTCTATGCATTGTAATCCTCTATATAAAGAGGCCCCTATTATCAATGAGAACACACAACAATTTTCTCTCAATTTTTGTTTCCCTAAAACACGTTATCAGTACGAAACCCTAATCCTGAAACAAATAGCCAAAAACCTAAATCCGAATACAAAAACCTTGAAACCCTTTCGGCCCCGGCCTCCCACCTTGAAGCCCTTCATCCTAAGAGTCCAGAACCAGCTGCTCCACCCCAAGAACAGGCCGGAAACCTATCGAACGAGCCACAGGAAGCTCCAAACCACCCGCAACAAATATTTCACCAGTTCACCACCTTCCAGACTTCTAATTGTTACCAAATTTTTATAGAAGCGGCGTCTCGATCCCCCAATCCGGGAACAGGCCACTTAGTCCCCGAACCAGCCAAAAGTTCTGGCTGCACCTTGAACCGGCAGAAAAGAAAGAAGAAGAAAGAGATAAGAAAGGAAGGCCCAACCCAGAAGAAGAAAGGAACAAGCCCAGAAGTCCAAAGTCAGCTAGCCCACTAACTCACAGCCTCTGCCATGTCAACAACATCACCACGTCAGCACCACAGCCATAATAGCCTGCCACGTCAGCGACAACGCCACCTCATCCTAACATGTCAGCATCAGTGCCTCTTCAGCCTCCAATCAACGCCGGTCAACCATTTTTCCGGCAACTTTTCGGCCACTTTCTGGCAGTTTTCTGACCACTTTTTCCGTCGACCTATTTCAAGGTATTTTTTTTTCTAAAAGTTCCCTTTTTTTAGAGTTTTTACATTTAATTTCTCTTCTTTTTCGGGGACTTGCAACATCTCTTCTTCTACCCCCCCCCCCCTTTCTTTATCATAAGGAAGACCAAATTAAGCCGAACTGTGGGGGTTCGTGCTCACTCCAAGATTGGAGCTTGTAGAGTCCTCCAAAGTTAGAGTTTGTTGAGATAAAAAGATCGACCGCAAACAGCATTGTTTTGATCTAATCCAACCCCTCTTGGAATCGAATTTCTTGGAAGCGACTACGCTCGGAAATTCCTAATTTCTTGAAAGCGACTACGCTCAGAAATTTATTTGTTTTCGTGGTAGCCTTTTTTGCTCCAAAACTAACCCTAATTTCTTGTTCTCTTTCAGGATGAGTAACCTGAACAAATTGGACTTTGCTCCATTGGGAACAACTGGCTCTGAATATATCATAGGTGGATTCGTGATGTCTGCCAGCATCTCAAGGCCGATGGAATCCTGGATATGATTCTCGAGCCTAGCCAGGACGTGCTAACTGTTGAGCAAGCTCAAGATTTGGAAGCAAATAGAGCAGCCTTAGAGGCAAATAAGGCGAAAGCCATCATCCTAATGACTCGTCATATGGATGATTGACTCCAGTACGAGTGTATGAATGAAGAAGACCCCAGAAGGCTGTGGGTCTCACTCGAAGAACGATTTGGCAACGTCCGTGATTCCCTGCTTCCTGACCTAGAAGTGAGATAGCATAGCCTCCGCTTCTGTGATTTCAAGTCAGTTCTTGACTACAACTCGGAAGCACTTCGCATTAAATCCTTAATGGAATTATGTGGTAAAGAGATCACAGATGGGATGTTGATTGAGAAGACTCTCTCTACCTTCCCCGTCTCTGCATTGATGGTTGCTAAGAACTATCGAATCGATGTTACTGCAGGACGGATCACAAGGTTTCATGAGCTTATTGGAGATATGAATGTCGCTGAAAAGCATGGCAACATCTTTGTGAAGAACTATAATTCGAGATCCATAGAAACAGAGCATATTCCGGAATCCAATTATAGTCGCTGTAAGACCTCGGAAATTTGTTATTAATTCCAAAATGTTTCTTGGGATTAATAAAGTGTTCGTTTGTAAGATTTCGTGGTTCGAGGGTGGAGTGGAATTATTTTCGGGCAATTAATTATTCGAAGTGCACTTTTTAGGGGGTTACGAAGTTTGACTTTTTATACGTTTAGATGCTTTGAGAACTTCCTTCACGAAAGTTGTAGAGCGTGTCGATACAAGTTCGTGGACATGTGGAACGCGGAAATCGGAGTTCGTATGAAGAAGTTATGGCCGTCGGAAAAAGTTTCCATTTTGGTATATATGGGTTTTTTCCGAAATTCAATCAGAAAATCTGAAGTTTCCAAAAAGGGAAACTTTTCTCTCTCTTCAGTCTCGAGCTCAGTTTCGCCTTCTCACCTTCGCCGGCCGATTTCTTCCTCGTCCGGCCACCTTTTGCTTCGATTCCAAAAGGAATCCTGCTCTCCTCAGTCCCCTCTACATGTCTGTGGTGGTGATTCGTCGTGGGAAGCACCGTGCATGACGCTACAAGGCCAAGAAGTCGCACGGTGGAGCTACAGATCACCCAGATCGGAGATCACGTTTTTGGCCACCATAGCCGGTGATCCTTGGGGGCTTTTGAAGCCCAGAGGACGTAGAAGCTTTCTCTCAGGGTGGCTTGCAACGATTCAACCTGTGGAGCTCAAATTTGGAAGATTGGGAATCTAGGGTTCATCAGTTTTCAAAACTTGCGAGGTAAATTCCGGCCAAATGGCTTTGATTCAGACTTTGTGCTAGTTATGAAAGTTTCAATTGGAGTTGAGATGAAGAACTTCGGTGTTGGAAATTTTGCCAAATTCTGACTTTGGGTGGGCGGCGGCGCCGCCACTGTGGTGGTGTTTTCCGGCGGCTTCCGGTCACCCTAGGGACAATTTCTGTTCCTGATTTCGATCTACTAGTCGATACGAGCATTTCGATATATAGTTTGTAATTTTCGGAGATCGTATGAGCATGTTATGAGTTTTAGGGTTTTAGGGTGTTCGATTCGTTTCGGTTTTCGATCCGTGAGGATTTGGCCGTTCAATTGACTTGTAGTTTTGATATATTGATCGTAGAAATGTTCCGAAGACGTTGGATGGTCTCGGATGACGATCCGACTATTGGTTCGTCGTATAATTGTGTTTTGTGATTTGTGTGATTTGTTTTGTATTGAATGTGAGCTTGATGTGATTAGGTGATTGACGAAATTGTGTGAGCGGAGTATGGATGATTTTGTGCTTGTCTTGGTTTGTGTGAAGACGCAGCAGGATTTGGAGGTGAGTAAATCTCACGGTGTTTTGGTTGATAAAGTAGTTATGTTTTAATTTAGTATATTTAATTGTTAGCATGAAAAATCGTATTATCGAAACAAATTATTTGTTTTAAAATATATGAACTTGATCGACAACGGTTCATGGGTAAGTTAAAACAAGGTTTGATATGAAATGATTTTCGAGAAGTATAATTTATAAAACTATAGTTGGTATTAGTGGCATCCCTGAGTGGGTGACTACGTGTATATATATATATATATATATATATCTGGATGGTGTGGCATTGTGATATGTAGACTTTTGATGATTTATTTTGATAAAAGAGTGATTTGGAGTTGTGGTGTAACAATTGTGAGTCGGAAGGTTTCAGTGGTAAACCTGGGTTTGTTCTGAGGGCCAAATGGTCCGAAGTCCGAAGGTTACAGTGGTAAACCTGGGTTTGTTCTGAGGGACGAATGGTCCGAAGTCCAAAGGTTATAGTGGTAAACCTGGGTTATGTTCTGAGGGCCGAATGGTCCAAAGTCCGAAGGTTACAGTAGTAAACCTGGGTTATGTTCTAAGGGCCGAAAGGTCTGAAGTCCGTAGGTTACAGTGGTAAACCTGGGTGTAAAGATATCGTAAGATTGAACCTCGACCGAGATGACAGGTTACGATTCAATTAGAGCTCTAGTCTGTCTGCAGTTGTACTTCTTGGGGGATAACTTTGTGTTATGGCACTCAAGAGTACATGTTTTTAAAAGAGAGTTTCGAGTGTTTGGAGTTGATGGGTGATCATCAATTTTAGTGTGAGTTGTTTGACTTCCTTATTGATTTTCCTTCTCATTGTATTGTTTGTTTTAATCTAATCTCCTGAACTAAGTTATATGCAGGGATTACTGCCTTTGGTATAGTTTGTTTTAATGTGATCTCCCAAACTAAGTTTCTATGCAGGAATTACTGATTTTGCTTAATTCTTATTGTGGGTACAGTTGTGGGTTGTGATCCGTAGTGATTGGAAAATGAATTGAGAGACAAAGCATGTGGGTTTTTAGTTGGGTTGAAATTATTGAGCATGTTGTTGTTTAATTTGAACTTGACGTTTTTGTTGTGATAATTGCATATTGTTTTGTTAGACTAAGATGGTGAAAGCATGATTTTGTGGAATTAAATATTGTTGCTTTAATTCTTCTCACGAGTTGAGAAATTATAAGCATGCGTGACGTGAGTCACTTTATTTGAGTTTACTCATACGGGCTTAAAAAGCTTACCGGGATTGTTTTGTTCAACCCGGTGCAGTATTTTATGATGTAGGGCTTATTGTGCAGGTTAGAATATCGATTAATCGTCGTCGAAGCTGAGGGGTACGTTCGGTAGCGTGGACGTCGAAGGGTAATCTTAGTTTTAAGTCTTCCGCTGTGTAGTGAGTTGTGGTGGGTGTGTTTACTTATTGAATTGTCATTCAGTTTAATTTGTAAACTATCTGTAATGTAATATGTGACTCTAAAGAACGAGTTGGTATTGACATTGTGAGCTCAGTTTGTTTAGTTGCTTAATTTAAATGAAAAATTTTCTATGTGTTTTTCTTGTGCTTGTTAAGTTATCGCGTTTCGGATTTGAATTTATTTATTCAAAATTTGGGGCGTGACAGTCGTGCCTCTAAGAGAGGGCGCCAAGAGCGAAACCCTAATTTTAGGGATACTTCTGGACGTTCTGGTTCATATAATTGCTCTACTTGGGAAGGTAACCGCCAAAATAGGCAAACACGGGACCGAAGATGTATACGTGGAAAGAGAGAGGGAGGCAACGCCTCTAGCCATGTTGATGGCGCCACCAACACTAAGAGTCATCTAAATGACGCTTTTAAAGTGCCTCAGTCAATGGAGTCTGAGCGAAGAGATGTATGTTCTCAATGTAGAGTATCCGATCATTGGGCATACATTTGTAGAGCTCGTGAAGAAATTGTCACCGCCTACAAAGCATATTGTGAAGCAAGAGAAGCTCACGATGTGGAACAAGAAGATCAAGAAGATGATCTAGAGTGAAGGGTTGAAGACTACAAATCTGGCTGGGATCAATAGATCGCCAATTCTGTTTAAGTCTTTATTTTTCCAAGAGATGTAATAGGCAATTGCCATATATTTTTGTAGTAAATGCCAATGGTTTAGTCTTTCTTCAAAGTAGGCTCACCTAAAGTAAGTGTGATGTCTAGGAAGGTTATGAAATTAGTGGTACGTAAGCGAGCCTTGCTCCACCGACATCTCTCTACACACCTGGTCACATTTTTTTTTGGAATTATCGAAAGAAGTTAGACGACTACCATTGTTTTACATTTGCTAGCATTTTGGATTAGATTCTCCTAATGGATAAGAGACAATGATGCACTCCGTTGGTTTATGAATAAAACTTTGAGTTCTTTTCATTATGACTCCATTTTGATTCTGAGCATATCACTTTGTGACTACGATGGCTGGGCCATCAGTATTAATTCGAGGACATGGAATAGCCCAAGTTCCCCTTGTCAAATGACACCTTGATTACAGTCACAGAAACTCTCTATGCTCCTAGGGCAAATCGCACCTATGAATAGCCAACAGATTCCATGCGAAAACGCATGTAGAGAAAGGAAATAAGCTCCTTTGCAATACCTCTAATGATTGCAAACAAAGGCGCATCTTAGAGAAGTTTATGTGTCTCTCTAGTGGACCCTATGTTACTATTTGAGCTATTAAATCCAATAAAGTTATGTGAGAAGATCTCTTGGATTTAGACACATAATGGCTTTGTCACGACAGGATAGGTCATCCTAGTTATGATGATCCGTCTACTAAAGACTTCACATAGACATCCATTCTTTCGAGAGAAACGAAACATGAATCCAAAGTTGATTCTTGGACTAAGTGTGACCGTCGCCGCTGCCTTTGGCGCCGCTGCAGTCCATCACCAGTCGAGGGCTGGCACAGTCCCTATCATGACGTCATGGATGGCGCCCTAGTGATACTGCAATCACCAACTTTGCTTCAAATAGCGTTCCAAATGCTCAGGCCCAACCAAAATCCTCATTGGTTGCTTCTAAAATTTCTCACTCGTTTTACAAAGCCCGTTTCCTTAGGGAAATTAGGATTGAGACCGTCCTATGCAAACGATATGTAAATACTCATTTTGTTCTTACATAGAACCCATGGGGATTCTATGGACAGATTCAACCAACTTGCGGACGTTTAAATATCTCATGAGATTGGTTGATACGCAAACACGCTGGTCATGTGTTGTGCCATTGTCCACTTGTAATGCTGCTTATGCTACACTCCTATCACATATCATATGACAATAGGCTCACTCCCCAAATCATCTTATTCAGTCAATTGGATTTGACTATGCTAGAGAGTTTACATCGAAGACTTTCGATGGTTATTGCAATGAGACTGATGTTGGACATCATATTCCCATGTACACACCCAAATGGTCTCTCATAGGCCTCATCATTTAGCCTTTCGGCCCAAAGCTGGCCCTAGGCCCTCCCGGCCCATAGGGCCGAAGCCCTACCCGGCCCTTGCATTAGGGCAGGCCAGCCCTACCCTTTCTCAAATAGGGTAGGGTAGGGGTCATGCAAATGAAGTCCGACCCTACCTGTTAGGACCAAGCCTGGCCCGGCCCGACCCTTTAAGCCTGCCCAATTAAGCGCTAATAATTTTCTATTTTTTCTATTTTTTAAATATGTTTCTTTTTAGTCTATAACATACAACTTATCTATTTTTTGTAATTGGTTTCCTAAGCTTTATTTTCTTTAATTTTAGTTTCCTTTGTTAAACAACAATTAATTTTGAGAGATTTGGAGAGATAGTTAATTGAATATAACCATCTTAATAGGCCTGGGATCGGGTCGGTTCTAGTTAAAAAGTGGTGGAACCGAAAAAAAAAACTAACTCTTAAAATCGGTTCGGTTACGATAACATTTTTTGTAGAACCGTTTTGGAACCGAACTGAATCTAAACGGTTCGGTTCCTACCTTTTTCCGGTTCCTTAAGAATTGTTCTAGTTTACCTGGAATTAACACAAATAGTCAAATACTGGCTGCATAAAAACTTTCAGAGTTCAAAGTCATATCAGAAATACAAATTTGTTCAAAGTCAGGTCTACATTTCAAACATAACAATTGAAAACTTAACAAATAACATAGAAAAGACATTAAGTTCAATTCATGATTAAAATCTTGAAGTAGGAATGCAGCTGGGCATCAAGGAAGCAAGCAGGTCTCCAAGGCAGCAAGCATATGTCCAACTTCGATCAATATTTCCTGGCCAAGAAGACAAGCAGTATCATTATGAATAACTATAGTTTGAACAGAAATTATGATATCATCAGCAAGCACAATAAAACCATATGAAAAAGAAAGAAGATGGATTTGGATTTGGCTAGGATAGCATCTGTGCAAAACCTCACTTAGACACTTACGAAAAACATCTTGACAGAAACCTACATTCAATATTCATCGAAAAAATATAGCAATTGCAACTGCATTCATACACACATACATTTCACTACATTCATACACATAAGACTTCATAGTTTCACATACATTTCATTGCATTCGTACACACATACATTTCACTGCATTCATAGTTATTAACTAATGACATTAACAACATGAATATACACTTTATACTTACAGTTTGATCATTTTTTGGCTGCTTTTGATGCATCAGACTTCTTCTACAGTTTTGGGGCCTTTGTTGCCTTTGCTGCAGCACGCTTCTCTCTTTTTTCTCTTTCTTCTTTCTCTTGTTCTGCATTTACAACAGTTTAACATAACAGTTTAACACTAAAGGCAGTAACAGCTTAAACATAACAATTTGACATTTATAGATTAACATGAAAGGCAGTAATAGCTTAAACGTAACAGTTTGACATTTATAGTTTAACATGAAAGGCAGTAACAACTTAAACATATATTTTACCTTTCTCAACAGCTTCAAGCCACACCATTTCCTCAGGTGTAGGAGTGTGCTCCAAGCCTTGAAGACTATCGGACTTTAGCCAATTTTGGAGGCAAATTAAGGCCTCCACGGATCTAGGAGTTAATGAACTCTGATGTGGATCAATCACTCTCTTACCAGTGCTGAAGCATGATTCGGAGGCCACTGTGGAGACTTGAATTGCTAACACATCCTTAGCTACTAACTGCAGATTGGGATACTTGCTTCCATTAAGCTTCCACCAAGTCAATATCTCAAAATTAGTCCCTTTAGGAGGCTTTTCAATGGGGTCAAGTAGATATCTATCTACTTCATTACCAACAACAATTGTATCACCCTCTTCTAACTCCCTATCCCAATCCTCAAGAAGTTCAGCCATCTTCCCACTCACACCAGTCGAACGATAGCTACTGCTGCTACTGCCAGCAGCTTGTTCCACCACTTTGCTGCCTTTTTGGCTGCTTTGAGTACCAAATGCAGAAGCATACATATCTGTTAGAGTAGTTACCAACTCCCTCACTTCTCCGACTTTTTTCTTCACCGTTTCATCATCGAAATTCAACATTTTTTGGCATATTCTTTGGAAGTTCAACAGCTTATACCTTGGATCCAATACTAGAGCAACCAGCAGCAGCTGATTACAGTCATCTATGGATCCAAAGTACTTCTTGTACTTGCTCCTCATTTTCACAGCCATGCGAAACAACAATTTTTCAGCATCACTTCCATCCGATGAATAGGGCTGCATAAACAAGTCCTCAATTTCTGATTCAATCGTGACCATGTGATGGAAGGCTTTGGGTGAAGTAGGGTGGTTTGTTGCACTCACCCTCACTGTTACATCAAAGAAAATCTTCAAAAACTTCACAAAAACACCAGCCTTGTCCCAATCTGCGTCATTAGGTGGTCCTATCCTTCGCTGCGGTGATTCAACAAAATTCTCTTCTTCTTCCTCATCTACTTCCTCATTCTCATCGAAGTAACTCCTCCACCTCCCATCCTTCTCCTCAGCCATCCTATCAAACCCCCTTTTAAGCTGCAATGCAGTATCCAACATGATGTAGGTGGAATTCCACCTTGTTGGAACATCTAAAACACAAACCTTATTGCTGTCCAGATTTTCATTCTTGACACAAACCTTAAAAGCATCAAGCCTAGATGGTGAGCTTCTAACATACCTAACTGCATTTCTAATGCTAGCTATAGACTTGTCCAACATATGCAAACCAGACTTAACAATGAGGTTCACAATGTGAGCCAAGCACCGCACATGAAGAAACTTCCCTCCAAATAATTGTTGCTGATCAAGATTGGACAATTTTTCTCTAATGTAATCAATCGCCACCTTGTTGGCTGAAGCATTATCTACACTAATGGTTAAAACCCTCTTGATTCCCCACTGCAGTAACGAACACTCAAGAATCTTACCTATTGT
>LYNE01000180.1:140659-159192 GCA_001662545.1 Rosa x damascena | reverse complement strand
GCGACGCTTGACAAAGGCCGACTGCGATGCGGCAGTCGCCCGTGGCAAGCTGAACGTTGCCATTGAGCGGCACTTGGAGCAGAACGAACGGTTCGCCAAGCTAGAGTAAGACATGGCCCTGCTGCGGGGTCGGGTAACCGCTAAGGAGAAGAAAGTTGAGATCCTTCAGCGGGAGTTCGCCACCAAACAGGCTGAGATCAAGCGGCTAGAGGGTGAAGTTGCTCGCTTGGAAGCTGAGGGAGGCCGTGCTGCGGCCGTCGCTGTTGAATCATACAAGCAGTCGGCGGAGTACAAGAAGGCACTGACCGAAGCAGCGAAGGCCGGTGCCCTAGCTAATGTGGAGATGTTGCAGCAGAAGGGCGCCATCGATTGGGCGAAAGCTTCGATGCCGGTCATGCAGCCATCCAAGGAAGCTCCGCCGACAACCAGTACCGCGCCCACTGCCTCCCCTGGTCATGTTGAAGGAGCCCGCTCGGGTAGCGGGGAGAGTGGCAGACTTCCAGAGGGCAGCTCTCAGAAGATGCCTACCCAGTCCGAGATGTCTCGTGCTGGGTTCTTGGCGGCCCACACCCGGGCGGATGGCACAGTAGAGACCCCCAGTCCCACAGCCCGAGGGTCTGACCAGGCGAGCCGTTCACATCCACCGCAGGCCGCCAGCGGAGATGCTGAAGGTAGCGAAGCCGACCTTACCAACCCCGCTAACCCTTGAAAGTAGGAGTAGTAAAGTTTTTGTAGCCGCTAAGGCATAAATATTTCATGTAATTCTCTTTGGGATATAAATGAAATTTTGGAACCTAAGCTCCTATATTCTATTTTTTTTTTTGACAATTTTGTTTTTGGCCATGAATGAAACATTAAAGGAATTAAAATTGGTCCAAGTGCACAATGTAGCCGACGTAGTCCGCTGACTGGCGTTGCCAGTTGCCCCAGTGCTAGACTTGGTAACAATGGTTTGAATAATTCCTCGTTTCATTGATAGCTGTCTGAATAGCGTTTACAAAAGCGGGGTCGTACCCGTTGGGTAGCTTCCCTTAGCTAAATATTGAACAAAAATTTAGCTAAGTCAAGATGCTCTTGGGTAGTGGTATGACTATTTGTAGTAATACCGAAGGTGCTCGGTATTCCAGGGGTGGGTCGTCGTGATGCCATCCTTGTCCATTAAGTAGAAGGTGCCTGGGCTCACGACCTCTACAATTTTGTATGGACCTTCCCAAGTTGGGCGGAGTTTTGTTGGCGGTGGTATGACTTCTTTCATTACCCAGTCCCCCAGTTGGAGGTTGCTGGCTTTGACCCTGGCGTTGTAGAAACGCGATACCCGTCGCTTGTTCAGGAGATTGCTCAAATAGGCTACGTCTCGCTTTTCCTCTAGGAGATCCCTGTCGAGGTTAACGCCGTCGCTGTTGGTCTCTGGGCAGTAGCCTTCGACCCTAGCGGTTGGTTGGGTTACCTCGATAGGTAGGACAGCCTCAGTTCCAAACATCATACAAAAGGGGGTTTCACCTGTGGCGGAAGTTGGGGTTGTCCTGATGGCCCATAGAACTTCTGGGAGCTTCTCCGCCCACAAACCCTTAGCCCTATCGAGCTTCTTTTGCAACAGTTTCTTGATTATCTTGTTTGCCGCCTCGACCTGGCCGTTGGTTTGGGGGTGAGCGACTGATGCAAAACGCATCTTGGTGCCCAGGTTGGCGGTGAAAGAGATGAGTTCTTTATTGTTGAACTGCGTGCCGTTGTCTGTGATGATTGCATGTGGGACACCGTAGCGGCAGTAGATGTTCTTCCAGAGGAAGTGAATTACCTTGGCCGTAGTTATTGCCGTCAGGGGCTCTGCCTCTATCTATTTGCTGTTGTAGTCGATGGCGACAATGATGTATTTGAACTGACCTTTGGCGGTTTGGAATTTTCCCATCAAGTCCAGGCCCCACGTTGAGTGAATCCTGGGACCGACGATAACTGACAGAGGTTTTGCCGGGGCATGTGGAAGATTAGCATATTGTTGGCATTTGTGACAAGATTTTGATATCCGCCGGGCGTCATCACCAAGAGTAGGCCAAAAGTAGTCTTGTCGCATTGTGCGATTAGCCAAGGATCTGGCGCCTGAGTGATTTCCGCATTCTCCGCCATGTATTGTTGCCAGCACGACCTTTCCCTCCTCTAGGGTTAGACAACGGAGGTTGGGGTGAGTGAACCCTTGGCGGTAAAGTTTGCCGCTCTGCATGTTGTAACGGGTTGCTCTCCGCTGGAGCTGTCGCGCCTTGATCTTGTCCTCTGGCAATGTCCCGTTGCGTTTGTACTGAATAATTTCGTCCATCCAGCTAGGATTGGCCTCAATGTTCATCTCTGCCAGGGTTTTTGTGATACTTGGCCTGTCCAGAGACTCTACCCTTGTGTCCGCTAGACTCTGGTGTGGCTGGGCGGTTGCTAGTCTTGCCAATGAATCAGCCTTGGCGTTCTTTTCCCTGGGGATTTGTGTGATGGTGTGGAACTTGAATTTTTTGAGCAGCGCCTTGGCGTACCCTAAGTATGCTGCTAACTGCTGGTCCTTGGCTTGAAAGCTGTCGTTGACCTGGTTAACGACCAACTGAGAGTCGCTGAAGATGTTGACACTGTCAGCCCCGGAATCAATGGCGAGGAGAAGGCCGGCAATGAGCGCTTCATATTCCGCCATGTTGTTGGAAGCTTTGAAGTTGAATTTCAACGCGTATTCAACGCTAAGCCCCCTGGTCCTGTTAAGATGATTCTGGCGCCGCTGGCCTTGGAGGAAGCTGAACCGTCCACGTGTAGGTTCCAGTCTGATTGTTGGGGAGCCTGCTCCTCGGCTGTCACCACTTCCGCTCCGGGCGGTACATCTATCTTGGATTTGGGCTGACGCTTGGTGAGCTCAGCAATGAAGTCTACCACTGCCTGGCCCTTCATGGCGGTTCGTGGTTTGTAATCTATGTCAAACTCGCTAAGCTCGATGGTCCACTTGCTGAGGCGCCCCGAATGTTCAGGGTTCTGCATTACTTGTCTCAGCGGTTGATTGGTTAACACATGGATTGTATGGGCTTGGAAGTACTAGCGGAGACGTCTGGCGGCAACGATGAGTGCGAGAGCAAGCTGCTCCAAGGGAGGATACCGTGTTTCTGCTCCGTTCATGCCCCTACCGGAATAGAACACCGGGAGCTCGTCCTGGCCTTCCCGTCGGACTATGGCGCAGCTCACCGCTGACTGAGATACCGCTAGGTAAATGTATAATGTTTCTCCTTGCACAGGAATGGAGAGGAGTGAAACTGCCGCCAGGTATTCCTTCAGGCCTTGGAACGCCGCCTAGCACTCTGGGTTCCAATCGATGACCTTCTTGTGGGTTGTCTTAAGGACTTTGAAAAATGGGGCGCACTTGTCGGTCAGCCTGGAGATGAATCGAGACAGGGCGGTTAGCTTGCCCTGGAGGCATTGAACGTGCACCTTCCATTCCGGGTCTTTTAAGTTGAGGATGGCTTGCACCTTGTCAGGGTTGGCCTCGATGCCCCGCTCACTGACAATATACCCCAGAAATTTGCTGGCGGTGACACCAAAGAAACATTTTTCTAGGTTGAGGCGCATACCATAGGTCAGGAGGATGGCTACTATGATTTTTAGGTTTGCCACATGTCAGCTGGCTTTAATACTCTTGACCAACATGTCGTCTACGTAGACCTCGATTATCTTGCCCAGATGTTCCGCGAACATGGCGTTCATCAGTCGTTGATAAGTTGCCCCTGCGTTCTTCAAACCGAAAGGCAACACATTGTAACAGTACAGGCCTTTGTCGGTGGTGAAGGTGGTGCACTCCTGGTCGTCGGGATGCATTCTGATCTGGTTATAGCTGGAGAACGCATCCATCATGCTGAGGAGCTCGTGTCCGGCGGTTGCATCGACGAGCTGATCGATGCGGGGTAGTGGGAAGCTGTCTTTCGGGCATGCCTTGTTAAGATTTTTGAAGTCGACGCACATCCTCCACCTACCGCTAGGCTTTTTGACCATAACTAGGTTGGAAATCCACTGGGGATAGATGACCTGGCGGATGAACCCAATGCCCTGGAGCTTGGCAACCTCTTCTCTTATAGCACGGTACTTCTCTTCGTCGAAGGCTCTGCGTTTCTGTTTGATAGGGTAGAAGGATGGTTTGATGCTAAACTTGTGTGAGATGATTTCAGGGGAGATTCCTGGCATGTCTGCATATGACCAGGCAAAGACCGTAGCGTTGTCACGTAGGAACTGAGTGAGCTCCACCGCCAGCTCTGGGTCTAATTGAGCGCCTATGCGGACTGTCCGCTCAGGGTGCTCATCAGAGATGCTGACAACCCTTAGTGATGTTTCTGGGTTGACCGGCTCTTTCCTTACGTACTTCTTTTCGTCTTCCCTAGGGTCCTCAAAAATGTTTGGTGGTGGTGCCTGACTGCCTACCGCCAGGATCTCATGGCGGCGGGTTGATTGTGCTATAGTAGTAGAATAACACTCGCGTGCCAACTGTTGACTTCCCTTGACACAGCCTGTGCCGTTGGGTGTGGGGAATTTCATGAGCAGCATTTACCCGGCGATGATGCACTTGAGTTTGTTGAGCGCTGGCCGACCAATGATGGCATTATATGAGCTGAAACAATCGACAATTATGAACTCCGTATGTATTTCGGCCATACATGGACTATACCGATAACTAGCCGCATATAGTCAGAACCCAGAGGTTGCGTGACGTCACCTAAGAAGCTGAGCAATAGTTCATGATCTTGGAGTAATTTTATCTTCCGCTTAAGGTCATTGTAACAACCATTGAATATAACGTTGACAGCGGACCCGCTATCAACCAGGATTCTTCCCACTGACATTTTGCCGAGAATGGCGTCGATCAAGAAAGGGTCGTCATGGGGCAGATGCACTCCGCGTTCCTCCTCATTTGAGAAGGTAATAGGCTCCCAACCGCCCCTTGGGAGTTTGGCGGATCTTTCATAGCGGATGTTGCAGACTTCCTTTGGGTGATTAGCCCCCGCATAGCGCTTTCTAGCTCTGTGAGACATGTTAGTGATTGGAGCACCTCCGTCGATGGTGTTGATGTGGCCCATGGGCTCAATGTCGGCGATCACAGGTGGCGGTTGGCGCACCTTGAACTGCTCAAGCTTGCCGTCACGGTACAAGGTCTCAATGGCCGTTTTGAGGGCGTTGCAGCTGCTGGTATTGTGACCGCTGTCTTCATGGTATTTGCACCACCTACCGGTGTTCCTTGGCTTTCCTGTTTTTGGGTACTTCCCCGGGGGCGGTGGTGGGATCTGATCCTTGCACTGATTGTATATTTCTTCGTACGAGGCCGTGAGGACTGTGAACACTGCATACCGCTGGGAAGACTCAGTATGTTTGTTGCGGTTGTCCCCATGGGATGGGCGGTTCCCCTTGTAGTATTGGTCCTTTTGTCGCTTGTTTTGGTACTGGCCCTGCTGCCATTCCAGCTTTTTGTCAGTTGGCGGAGTGTTGGAGGTTTTGTTAGTGGTCCCCTGCTGACTGGAGGAGGGTTGTACCGATTTTGCCAATGCTGCTGGTGGCGGTGGGGTCTCTCCATATGTGATGAATTCTGCTTGGGCATGAATGACTGCCTCACTCATGAGGTGGTCGTATACCGCATTTGGATGATTGTAATTGAGGTGATAGAGAAATGGCCCTTTGAGGAGTCGCTCCTTAAAAGCCGCCAAAGCCATTGTTTTATCAAGATCACGGCATTGAGATGCCGCCGCTCGCCACCTTGTGACGAACGCCTTCAGTGTTTCCTCCGTGCCCTGCTTGACGTTGAACAATTGGCTTGTGTTATGGTGCCCGGGGGACAGTAGTATGAACCGGGAAAGGAAAGCGTGCGATAATGCCTGGAATGAGTCAATGGATCCCGGCGGGCATTCGAAGAACCAATTCATTGCCTCATTGTCCAGCGTTTCGCTGAACAAGTGGCACAGGGTGGCATCATCGAATCCCTTGTTGTTGGTGACTTTCTTGAAGGTGTCCATATGGACGAAGGGATTAGTCTTACCGCTGTAATGTGACATTTTTGGAGTCTTTGCATACGCCGGTCTGACGGCCAGCAAAATTGCAGCGGTAAATGGTCCTGGCCTGGACTCGAAAAGTGGATTTGAAGTTGGTGCTGGGGTTCCTGATTCCGCCCGGATTAACCTTTGTTCCAATTGTTGCATCCTTTCCAGTATTTGAGCGGTTGCATCGCCGACGGGGTCTAGCCTGGTACTCCGCTGAACTGATCCTCGCCTGGGAGCGGGTGGGTTTCCCTCTGTTCTTGCTCGAGGTCTCGAGCGCTGAGTGTGCAGTGATGACTCTGCCTCCTGTTCCAACATTAGCTGGGGTACAGGGGGTGGTCCAATTCCCGCTAGCTCTGGTGGGTGCAGTGGGACCTGCATATGCACGACTGGTACTGGTATTAATACTCCTGTGCCGGGTCAGCTGTGCCTGGTGCTTCGTGACTGCTCACTTCGTGTCGGGTTGGCGGTTGCCTCCAGCGTTTTCTTTAGCTTCTCAAAGCGGGACACAAGCGTGGCCACTTGTTGTTGGGCCTCGGTCTTCTCCTTGCGTTCTTGTTCATGCTCTCTATTTTCCTTGTGAAGATCCGCCAGTGCCAGCTCATACAGAGAGGCGAGGTCTTGGCCTGGCGGGCGGCTGCTACCTGGGTTTGTCTCACCGCCGGGGTTGACCGGGGTGGTGAATAATGTGCGGTTAATGCCTACCGCTGGGTTGGTGGGTTGGGGAATGGCGGACTGATCTGCCTGCTCGTCAGCGTCTTCCCCGCTACCGCTAGTCATGGTGATTGTGGCGGGATGTCCTTTTGTTCAAGGATTCCCACAGACGGAGCCAATGTTAATGCTCAAATCCGGCGGTTGCCGGCTTCTTGCCTAACGCGGGTCCGGTGGGCGGACCGCTACTCCGAGGATTAGATGACTTCCGTTTGCTGTAACACGAGAGACAGGGCGTCAGAGGGAGACCGCGCTGGGCGGTCTTCACTTCTCCGATGCCTAAGTCAGTCACTGTATATGGGCAGCAGAACAATAAATGAGTAGTAATTGCGTAATTAATGAGGAGAGAGGAGAGAACTTTTTGTAGGTGAGGAAGAAGTTGATCTTCTTCTTGTTTCCGATGTGGAACTGATGTGCTTCGATTCCCAGCGTCTGGAGCTTCTGATGCCATCTTGACCCGGCCCGTGGCGGCGCGTCAGCGGTGATCTGGGGGCGGTCCAGGGTTCGAGTGGTAGCCCGCCTGGCCGTGCCTTCACAGGTTACCCCCTTGGTGGGAGTCGGTACCTCTGGCGGTACCGTGAGCGTGGCTTATTATAGCTAATTATGCTCGTTCTGGCACATGTAGGTACACTAAGAAAGTACCTCAGGGCTTCTGCTTTCAACAAGAACACATTTCAGTTTACCTGTAGTGAAGCAAGAATAAAATTAGCATATCTGCTGACTGCTGTTATTACAAACACCAGTACATGTATGCACGCGGAAACTATATATATTACCGAAATCTATCCAGAAAGTTGCAATGTTAGGATCAAAATTCCCAACTTCAACCGTCTCTCCAACTATTGAATAAAATGAAACCGGTGTAAAGTACAAGAAGGAACTAACTGACATCAAACTGGACACTAATAATACTCAAGCATAATGACATATCATAAACATCATGGACGAGAAGGCTTTGTTTAAAAAGCTAAAAGCAACTCCGTAGTAATATATATCTACCTTAGTGTAAGTACCTTCATCTACAAATTCAATTCCAACCAAGTGAACTGAACTAATTCAGTACACTTTATCAAACCAAAAATTTCATAATTTACAAATCACACAGACACTCATCTTAGATTACCAAATACCTAGCTATAAATCCTATACTTTAGAAAGACCTGGTTCACTTTTGATATAAAACCCCAAACAAATTTACCAAAATGCATATGAATCCACAATATCATATGGCCATACTTGGATATATAATTAGAAATCACAATCTGAGATGCTCATCTTCGTCCTTGACCAAACACACAACAACGGTAAACCTAACCCTTGTAGTGAAATTTGATAGCCGAAGAGAAGAACTCGGGGAATAGTTGAGATTTTTGCAGTAGCTTGAGAACTGGGTAATTAGATGAGCTCTAGGATTTTCACTATTAGTACGTGATTAGAAGAGGTCTAATTGGGGCTTTGCGAACTGGTGAGTTTGGGATTTTCTTGATACATGCAAAAGTATTCGCCAATTTAAACCCTGAAAGGATGTCAAACGTTAGTCTAGAGCAAGTAGGGTATCGTTCGAAACCGGGGATTGAGGGTGCTAACATGTGAAATGAATTTAAGAGAAAGAATATACAATTACACGAATTTATTAACAAACATACAAAGCACACGAAAACATTATACACACACAAAACTCAAAACAAGAAGGAATTAGAGAGAGACATACATGTTACACGAATTAAAGAGACAACTAATCATGAAGGGAACGAAACAACAAGTATATATATAGACATACAATTTGAAAGAAAGAAAGAATTCAAGTTAGAATAAGTTATGGATATCCTACTCCTATTTATACACAATTTACAAATCATAATCACATTAGGAATCCACATACAAAAAGGATTTCTACTTCTACACTAATTAGGAATCCAAATATACAAAGGAAACAAAATCCCTAAAATTTAGGAACCAATCCCTAGAAAATAGGAGAACACCCTAAAAAATAGGAAAACATCCCTAAAAATTAGGAAAACCCTAACAAACACCAAAACAATTACAAGAACACATATTTACGAATTTAACTAAGTATTTTCAGATTATTTACCTTATCACTTACGTTGACATGCATCCTAACAACCTAATTCTGATTTTATTTATTTACAACTATACAAGAACATCAAGAAACAAGAACAAAAGAAGGGGGGGGGGGGTTTAAGATTTAATTCGAAATTGAAAAGAAATAAAAGAATAAAATTGTTTTTATTTACAAAGGTGGGAAAAGAGGAATTTTCAAAGAACACTTCATCAAGAACCAATCAAAATCAACGTTCCATGCAATTTTTAGTCTTTCTCATTTACCATGAAAAGCTATCAACCAAGACACAAAAATCAAAGCAACCTTTGTCCCTTTTAACTTTCTTGCTTAAGTCAATTGAATTAGCAAAGCACCAAGATAATTTATTTCAAAAAGTAGACATCACACAATCAAAGAAACTGCGTTGAAAATCCGTTTTCAAATCATTAAGCTCAAGAAAGAATTGATAGACATGCAAATCCAAGCACTCAAAGCAAGTCAAAACTTATCATCACATGCATAATCTAATTTCCGACTCAAAGCAAGCCTTTACTACTATTCAAATTAGGGTTTACAAAGCATAAAACCTAATTACTAGCAAGTTACATGCAAGTATTCCTACGTTGCACACCACAAGAACGTTACATGTAATTAATGAAGCACAAAATCAGATTAATAATCCATACAATCGACAACTAAGCAAGATCAAGATCACACAAACACATCAATCATTGAAGGGAACATCAAAATTGTATTCGAAAATGAAATTGCATACTCAAAAGATTCGGTTTACACTTAGAGAATCCAAAGCAGAAAATCTATCTTAACAAGTACACAAAACCGTGAATAAATATATGGTAAAGCATATGAACAACCCTTGATTACGTCCCAAAGATCCAAAGCAGTTCCTTATCACGGCACAAGTGATGAACACGGCAATGGAGGAGGATGGCACGGTTTAGCTCCTTGAAGATCGTGAAAACCTAAAACTAGAGAGGAAGCAAGTGAGAAACCGAATTTGTGGAGAAATTTGTTAACCTTGAAACGTCAAATACACTAGGTATACATAGGAGAACGTGCCAAAGCTCTCCCAATTTGATTCTACTTAACTTCTCCAAGTTCTTGTTAATTTAGGACTTTGTTGACACAAAACAGATTTCCGGCAGAATTGACCTCAGTACACTAAAACGGCCATAACTTCCTCTGAAAATTGATATTGATGAACCGTAAAAATTTCTGGAAACTAGACATCCATAGCTTTCCAACCATATAAAGATCATAGTTTTTTGAGCTCTGAGCTATTTTTAGCACTCCGTTGAAGTTGACTAATCTGCACAGGCAGATTTCCTAATCTGTAATGGATTTGACTTTTAAAGCTTAACTTGTGTCCAATTAGGTTTCCCTTGCCGTCACATGCCTCTCATATGCCTTCCACATGCCTTCCTTGCCTTGTTGAAAAATACAAGCCACTCATAATATGCATGCCGTAAAAGAGTACCAATTATGGCGCAGAAAAATACAAGCCGTAAATTTTGTGCAGTAAATGCCTTGAATTGTTGTAGTGATGGGTTTTTGGTGTGATTTGGGCTCGAAATAGAAATTCTGGTTAAAAATCAGAGTCACGTGCAGTTTGACCTTCCTGTACTAAATTGGCTATAAATTCTTCTAGAAAATAATATTCACGAACCGTAAAAAGAACTGAAAATTAGACATCCCAGGCTTTTCATCAATATAAATATCATTATCTGGTTGGTTCTAAGCTACTCTTAGTGCTCTCTCAAATTTGATTGATCTGCATGGTCAGATTTTCTGATTTTGCCTTTCATGTGTCTTTTTGCCAAGAGACGATGTCTTAAAATGTCCCTTTTGCTAATCTTTCAAGTTTGTTGTCCAGGACTTTCTCAGAATTTTGACAGATTTCAAGGAAACGAAGATGAATAAATGAACCCGAAATATGGTGATTGCTGATTTCTCAGCACCCAAACTGATTTATAGATATCAATGCATATCCAATTGAGCTGATTTTTGGATATGTTATAGAAAAGACAACGATGAACAACTTTTTTTTAAGCACATTTTTTTATCTGAGACTCGGATCTAGGTGTACTGAGGCATGCAAATCAGCTAACGAACACAGGTAAGAGAATACTTGAAAGGGAGGAATGCGGCTTAGTCAAATTTATCAATACTTGAATCTCAAAATCAAGTAGAATGATTGGTGTATAAAAGTGTTTCCCAATAAGTTTAAGATTGGGTTGGGCTTAATAATTATTGGATAGTATTTCTAAACTTAAGAAAATCATAACTCAAGAAAAACCCAATTTTAGAAAAAGTAAATAGTTTGTACTTACATGAGCATTTGCAAGCATAATTCGCTATAATAAGCCTCGCTATAATAAGCCACGCTTATGATACCGCCAGCGGTACCAACTACTGCCAACTATGTGACCTATGGAAACACAGCCAAGCAGGTTACCGCCTGAGCCCCGGCTCACCCCCAGATCACTGCTGACGCGCCGCACTAAGATAGCATCAGAAGCTCCAGAAGCTGGGAACTGAAGCACATCAGTCCCACATCGAAAACATGGAAGAGCTCGGCCTCTTCCCCACCTATAAAAGGTTCTCTCCTCTCTCCTCATTAATTACGCATTCACTACTTACCTACTGTTATTCTGCCAACATAAATACATTAACTAACTTAGGCATCAGAGAAGTGAAGACCACCCAGTGCGGTCTCCCTCTGATGCCGCTTTATATTTCACTTGACAGGTAGCGGAAGCTCTGAGAACATTGCAAGTAGCGGTCCGCCCATCGGACCAGCGTTAAAAAAGACTTGGGCCACCGCTCAATCTTAAACATTAACATTGGCGCCGTCTGTGGGAATCCTTGAACAAAATGCCATCCCACCACAACAATCACCATGACTAATGATAGTGGGGGAAATGTTGAGGAGCAAGCGGATCAATCCGCCAACCCCCATCCCACCAACCCCGCGGCCAGCTGTTAACGTTAACCGAGCATTATTCAACACTCCGGTCAACCCTAGCTTGGAACCCCAGGGCTCATCCCAGGTCCCGCTGACCCAGACTGCAGCGGAGGCACGACCATGCAGCAGTCGCCCACCAAGCCGGGATCTCGCCGCTATGTATGAGCTGGCATTGGCGGACCTCCATAAGGCGAATAGGGAGCGCGAACGAGAGAGCAGAGAGAAGGCCGAGGCCCAAAAATAGGTGGTCATGCTGATGTCAAAATTCGACGAATTGAAAAGGCGCTGGAGGCAAACGCTAACCCAACGCAGAGCGAGCAATAGTGGAGCACCAAACATAGTCGACCCAATACCGGCGGATTGGTACCTGTACCAATCATACAAATGCAGGTATTGCCGAACCCACCAGAACTATTGGGAATAGGCCCACCTCCCCTGCCCAACCTAATGATGGAATAGGAAGCGGAGTCATATCTGCACACCAACCGCTCGGCGGCTAGGGCCAGGACTGAGGGCAATCGACCTGTCCCCAGGCGGGAGCTGGTTCAACGGAATTTCCAGGCAGGGCCTGCTAGCGACACAACCGCCCTAATCCTAGAGAGGATGCGGCAACTAGAGCAAAGGCTAATCCGGGCAGAGGCAGGTGCCCCAGCTCCAATCCCAAATCTGCTCTTTGTGTCCAGACAAGGACAATTCACCGTTAGGATCTTGCAAGCCGTCAGACCAGCATATGCAAAGACACCAAAGATGTCACATTACAACGGCATGACCGATCCCTTCGTCCACATGGACACCTGCAAAAAGTCACTAACAACAAAGGCTTTGATGACGCCACCCTTTGCCACTTGTTCAGCGAAACATTGGATAGTGAGGCGATGAGTTGGTTCTTTGAGTGCCCACCGGGATCCATCGACTCATTCCAGGCACTATCAAATGCTTTCTTCTCTCGGTTCATCCTGCTAGCTGCCGGACATCACAACACAAGTCAGTTGTTCAACCTCAAACAGGGCGCCGAGGAAACATTGAATGCATTTGTCACCAGGTGGTGGGCGGTAGCATCTCAGTGCCGCGATCTTGACAAACAATGGCGTTGGCAGCCTTCAAGCAAGGACTCTTCAAGGGGTCATTTCTCTACCACCTTAATTACAATCACCCAAATGCCACGTATGACCACGTCATGGGCGAGGCAGTCATCCATGCACAGGCAGAATTCATCACATATGGAGAAACCCCACCATCGCCGCAAACACTAGCAAAGTCCGCTCAACCCTCCTCCAGCTATCAGGAGACCACTAACAAAACCTCTGCTGCGCCGCCAACTGATAAGAAGAGAGAGTGGCGACAGGGCAACTACCAGAGTAAGTGGCAGGAGGACCAGTACTACAACAAGGGCAACCGCTCATCCCACGGGGATAACCGAAATAAACAGACAGAATCCTCTCAACGGTACGCAATGTTTACAGTCCTCACAGCCTCGTATGAAGAGATATATGACCAGTGCAAGGACCAGATTCCGCCACCACCCCCAAGAAAGTACCCAAGGGTGGGGAAACCCAGGAACACCGGCAAGTGGTGTAAATACCACGAGGACAGCGGTCACAACACCAACAATTGCAATGCTCTCAAAACAGCTATTAAGACTCTGTATCATGATGGTATGGAACAATTCAAGGTGCGCCATCCGCCACCTGTGGTGGCCAACGTCGAACCCATGCACCATATCAACACCATTGACGGAGGTGCCCCAATAACCAACATGTCTCATAGGGCAAAAAAGCGCTATGCACGCGCTAACCACCCCAAAGAAGTTTGCAACATCCGCTAAGCTCCCAAGGTCTGGTTGGGAACCCATTACCTTCTTGGAGAAGGAGGAGTGCGGAGTACATTTGCCCCACGATGATCCATTCTTGATCGATGCCATACTCGACAAATAGTCAGTGGGAAGGGTCCTTGTTGACAGCGGGTCTGCTATTAATGTCATCTTCAATGGCTGCTACAACCAACTCCAGCGGAACAAAAAACTACAAGATCATGAGCCGCTGCTCAGCTTCTTCGGTGACATCACGCAACCACTCGGTTCTGACTACATACGACTATTTATTGACGCTAGTCCATGCACAGTGGAGATACATACGAAGTTCATCATTGTCGATTGCTCCAGTTCCTATAATGCCATCATCGATCGACCGACACTCAACAAGGTCAAGTGCATTATAGACGGATACATGCTTCTCATGAACTTCCCCACACCCAACGGTACGAGATGTGTGAAAGGAAGTCATCAGCTGGCACGAGAGTGCTACTCAACCACTATGGCATGGTCGACGCGATCCTAACGGTAGGACACAGAGCACCGTTGGAAAGTATTTTCGAGGATCTTAAGGATGATGAGGAGAAGTATGTCAAAAAGGAGCTTGTCAACCCAAAAACATCCTTGAAGGTTATCAGCATCTCCGACGAACACCCTGAGCGGACAGTCCGCATCGGGGCTCAACTAGCCCCAAAGATAGCGGCTAAACTCACCTAGTTTCTACATGACAACGCCGCCATCTTTGCATGGTCCTATGCTGATATACCGGGCATCTCCCCTGAGATTATCACACACAAGTTGAGCATAAAACCGTCCTTCTATCCTGTCAAGCAGCGGCGAAGGGCCTTCGATGAAGAGCGATATCGTGCAATAGGGGAAGAGGTCGCTAAACTTCAGAACATTGGGTTCATCCGCCAAGTTAATTACCCTCAGTGGATTTCCAACTTGGTCATGATCAAGAAGCCCAGCGGAAAGTGGCGGATGTGTGTCGACTTCAAGGGTCTTAACAAGGCATGCCCAAAGGATAGCTTCCCGCTACCATGTATTGATCAACTGGTCGATGCAACCACTTGACACGAGCTGCTCAGCATGATGGACACCTTCACCGGCTATAATCAGATAAAGATGCACCCCGGCGACCAGGAATACACCACCTTCACTACTGACAAGGGCCTATACTACTACAATGTCATGCCTTTCGGTTTGAAGAACGCTGGTGCAACTTATCAGCGGTTGATGAATGCCATGTTCGCTGAACATCTCGGCAAGATAATAGAGGTATACATGGATGACATGTTAGTCAAAAGCATCAAGGCAAGCGGACACGTGGCAAACCTCAGAATCATATTCGCTATTCTCTTGGCTTATGGCATGCGCCTCAACCCAGAAAAATATTTCTTTGGCGTCACTGCCAGCAAATTTCTAGGCTACATCGTCAGTGAACGGGGCATAGAGGCCAATCCTGACAAGGTACAGGCCATCCTCAACATGAAGGCTCCGAAATGGAAGGTGCACGTTTAGAGCCTTCAGGGCAAATTAACCGCCTTCAAGGCAAGTCAAATTTTACCTGGATGATCTGCACTCTTCCTCACGTGTCAGATTATAACGCAAGCCCGCTACAAAAAAAAAAAATGAAGTACTCTTTAGAACAAAATGGAAGAATTATCTTACAAACAATACCGCCAACTTTGTGCAGCGAAGTCCAGCAACAATCTTGGATTAGTTGGAACTCCGACTTAATCCTAAATGTCGGCGCCCCTTGTTTGTCCACGCTTGATATTCCCACCCTGAGGTAGCAATACAAAAGGTTCCCCGCCAGGGGGACATGGAATCCTTCAGATTCTCGATTAGCTTCAGCGCCCCCTGGCCGCAGCTCAAGTTCACTTGCCCGCTGCAATCTGGGCACTTCACATACACTAGCTCGTAGAAGTGAAGTACTTTTGCCACGGTAGGCCCTTCAGATCCCGACAAGCGCCAAAGTGAGTTCAACGCCATCAGCAACTGCCACATGTTGGGGCAAATCTTCCCAAAGGCGAGGCCAAACTAGCACACCAGGATCTGGAGATTGGGGAGTAGCGGAAAGGTGACACCTTGGCGGAAGATGGCCTCGTGAACGACATCATACCCAGCTTGCGAAATGGAAGCCTTCTCATTAGCGGTTGGCGGACGCAACTTCACCACTCTGGGTAGGCGGAACACCGGCTTCAGACAGTTGACGGCGGCCATAGTCATTGGCCCCCCCGCTTCATCAACTGCGGCACCGTCACTTAAAAACCAGGCGAACTCTATTTCTTCGCCTCCAACCTCGCCCCCGTCAGCAGAACCTCTAGCGGTGCTATTGCTCGCTAGCCTCTCCTCACGCCTTTTGCGGGCGACAACGTCTTCCCTTGCCTAAGAACTTTCTGGACGACCGGCATGACCCATTGCAACTTCCCAAGGTATAGTCTGCAGTGGCTCGATGTCTAGCGGTTCAGACAGTGAGGTTCCTACAGGGGCAGACAGACACAACGAGTCAATAAACATCCTATCTGCCACGCTGAGTGACACGTCAGACCCGGAATCCTCACTGCTTGAGATCTCTACAACGCTAGCCATCACAAACCCTAAAACCTAGGTCTGTTAGTTCCAAAACCGATCTAAACTATCCCTCTGTCAGATTTTGTCCAAGAACATCAAAAATAACCAAACCCAGAAAGTGCCAAAACAAGAACACAGCACATATATATCTAAAACACAGATTAGACAGGTTTTTCTAATCCATAAACCCCAACCCCCTGTCAGACAATTGCACCCATCCCCAAAACCCATTCTAGACCCTTAAGCATACTGGGGAATAACAGAACTCGCTCTAAATACCAAAAAACAGAAACTGGCAGAAACAAACAAACAAAAACCAAGTAAAGCAAGGATGAGATTTAGGTTACCAACCTCAAAGATGGGAATTCTGGTGCGCTTAAGGGTGCTCATCTCCGCTTCAAGAGGACTTCGTTCTCCAAAGATCGATAACTTCACGGAATTGCAGAATCTTCTTCTCGGCTCTCAGAAACAAAGCTTGAACACGACGACTCAGAGTTTGAAGTGAAGAAGATGTCAAAACCACTGTGGTTTCCCTTTCTTTTATGTCAACATCAAACCAATCCAGGTCGTCCGCTGAAAAACGACATCGCACGACAACCGTACAAGTGCCCCATGATCACACTTACTCTCCGGATTAACCGAGGCGTCGCCTCAGTTACAAAATCAATAATTACTCGCATTAATGGCGAAGACGCGGGCGTGCTGCGGGGACGTTATTCCACACGCTATCCCAATACATGTTGGCCACGTGTCGGACGCCGTCAGACGAAGGGTCTAGCCAAAATAACCATCAAGGGTCACAAATCCTCTAAAGTTTCCGCTAAGCGCCACACCGCTAGTGGAACTTCTCCCTTCATCTTGCCAGCGGAAGTCTCCGCTAAGCGCCATACCGCTGGAGAAACTTCTCCCTTCATCTTGCAAGCGGAAGTCTCCTCTAAGCGCCACACCGCTGGAGGAACTTCTCCCTTCATCTTGCAAGCGAAAGGCTCGGCTAAGCGCCACACCGCTGGCGGAACTTCTCCCTTCATCTTGCAAGCGGAAGTCTCTGCTAAGCGCCACACCGCTGGTGGAACTTCTCCCTTCTTATTGCAAGCGGAAGTCTTCGCTAAGCGCCACACAGTTAGCGGAACTTCTCCATCTTGTAAGCGGAAGTCTCAGCTAAGTGCCACACCGCTAGCGGAACTTCTCTCCATCTCGCAAACAGTCTCCGCTGAGCGTCACACCACTTGCAGGCAAGGCAGTTTTCGTTGAGCGCAACACCGCTCACTCGTCTACCACCAAGCAGGTCCCTACGACACCGCTTGCCGCTTACTATCAGAGGAGGGATTTTGCCAAAGGCAAATCCCAAGGCATCGCCTCTTCCTGACGATGACCACCACGCGGCGTTACAGTCAGGCTACATCCCTCCGGGACATGGGGACAGGTCAACAGTCTATGATGGCCCTGATTAGGCACGTTGACCCCCGCCACACTCGGGTACCAAAGATTGGGCTCGCTACCCAACACCCTCTACTCAATGCAGCTCCCCTCAACAAACAATATACCGACCAAACGGAGGTCTATCTTAGCTGGGGAGTGGGAGACTCCCTGGGGGGCCTAGCAGGGGCCCACCCAAAGGGTACAAAGCTTTTGCTCAGTATGTCCATGGTTGACAACGCACTGATGCTAATTATGCTTTTACAAGTCTAGCGGGAGTAACGCTTCGAACCGCTAGGCAACTCCCCAACCAAGATTACCCTCCTTGACTGGGGACTTGTACTTACATGAGCATCTGCAAGCATAATTAGCTATAATGAGCCACGCTTATGATACCGCCCTCGGTACCAACTATCGCCAACTGTGTGACCTACGGAAACACAGTCAAGCAGGCTACCGCCTGAGCCCCGGCTCACCCCCAGATCACCGCTGACGCGCCGCACTAAGATAGCATCAAAAGCTCCAGAAGTTGGGAACTGAAGCGCATCTATCCCACATGAAAAACATGGAAGAGCTCGGCCTCTTCCCTACATATAAAAGGTTCTCTCCTCTCTCCTCATTAATTACGCATTCACTACTTACCTACTGTTATTCTGTCAACATAAATACATTAACTAACTTAGGCATCGGAGAAGTGAAGACCGCCCAGTGCGGTCTCCCTCTGACGCTGCTTTGTATTTCACTTGACAGGTAGCACAAGCTTTGAGAACATTGCAAGTAGCGGTCCATCCATCGGACCAGCGTTAACAAAGACTTAGGCCACCGCTCAATCTTAAACATTAACATAGTTTATCTTAAAAACTAAAATAGCAAACCGTAACAAATTTTGCAAAATAATCTTGGCATAAACTTTACTCAAACTTCAAAAACAACTTTTTTTTTTTT